>ONZH01022835.1:0-190163 GCA_900303285.1 Rhinella marina | reverse complement strand
TTTTAAGAAATTTTCCAAAACCATTTTTTCTAAGCACCAGTTCAGTTCTGAAGTCACTTTGTGGGGTTAACATAATAGAAACCACCATAAATGACCCCATTTTAGAAAATACACCCCTCAAGGTTTTCAAAACTAATTTTACTAACTTTGTTAACCCTTTATGTCTTCCACAAGATTTAAAGGAAAATGGAGATGACATTTCTAAATTTCACTTTTTTGGCAGATTTTCCATTTTAATACATTTTTTCCTGTAACACATCAAGGGTTAATAGCCAAACAAAACTCAAAAACTATTACCCTGATTCTGCGATTTACAGAAACACCCCACATGTGATTGTAAACTACTGTATGGGCGCACAGCAGGGCGCAGAAGAAAAGGTGCACCAAATGGTTTTTGGAGGGCAAATTTTGCTGGACTGGTTTTCAGACACCATGTCCCATTTGAGGCCCCCCTGATGCACCCCTACAGTAGAAACAACCAAAAAGTGCCCATATTTTGGAAACTAAGGGATAAGGTGACAGTGTTATTGATATTATTTTGGGTTACATATGATTTTTGATCGCTTTATCTTACACTTTTTGTTAGGCAAGGTAACCAAAAATGGCTGTTCTGGCTCAGTTTTTATTTTTATTTTTTTAGATTGGTACTATTTTGAGGGGTATACGCCTTTTTGATCGCTTGCTATTAAAATTTTTGTGACGTAAAGTGACAAAAATGGCTTTTTTTACCCTGTTTTTAATTTATTTTTTTTACTGTGTTCACCTGAGGGGTTAACTCATGTGATATTTTTGTAGAGCAGGTTGTTACGGACGTGGCGATACCTAACATGTATAGTTTTTTTTATTTATTTAAGTTTTACACAATAATATCATTTTTGTAACAAAAAAATCATGTTTTAATCTGTCCAATGTCTGAGAGCTCTAGTTTTTTTATTTTTTGGGCAATTGTCTCAGGTAGGGGCTCATTTTATGCGGGAAGAGGTGACGGTTAGATTGGTACTATTTTGAGGGGTATACGCCTTTTTGATCGCTTGCTATTAAAATTTTTGTGACGTAAAGTGACAAAAATGGCTTTTTTTACCCTGTTTTTATTTTATTTTTTTTTACTGTGTTCACCTGAGGGGTTAACTCATGTGATATTTTTGTAGAGCAGATTGTTATGGATGTGGTGATACCTAACATGTATAGTTTTTTTTATTTATTTAAGTTTTACACGATAATATCATTTTTTAAACAAAAAAATCATGTTTTAGTCTCTCCATAGTGTGAGAGCTGTAGTTTTTTTTATTTTTTGGGCAATTGTCTCAGGTAGGGGCTCATTTTTTGCGGGAAGAGGTAACGGTTAGATTGGTACTATTTTAAGGGGCATACGCCTTTTTGATCGCGTGGTATTGCACTTTTTGTGATGTTAAGTGACAAAAAATGGCTTTTTTTACACAGTTTTTATTTTATTTTTTTTACGGTGTTCACCTGAGGGGTCAGGGCATGTGATATTTTTGTAGAGCAGGTTGTTACGAACGTGGCGATACCTAACATGATTGGGGTATTTTTTTTCTTTTTTTACTAATTTTAAATTTGAGTTTTGGGGGGAAAAATAGGATTTTTTTAAACTTTTTTTTAACATTTTTTTAACTTTTTTTTTTTTTTACACTTTTTTAGACTCAGACCCACTTGGTTCTTGAAGAACCAGTGGGTCTGATTGTTCTATAATACACTACAGTACACTGTATAGTGTACTGCAGTGTATTTTCATTCTTGCTAAGCCTTGTCAGGCTCCTGCCTTTAGCAGGAGCCTGATGAGGCTTAGCTTACACCATGGCAAGCAGACGCTTCTGAAAGCGTCTGGTTGCCATGGTAACCATCGGGACGCTGCCAGAGCAGAACAGCGTCCCGATGGAAGGGGGAGGGAGCTTCCTCCCCCTCTTCAGCCCACACCATCGGCGCTGCCAGCGCACCGCAGCGCCGATGGGAGAGGGAGGGAGCTCCCTCCCTGTTAACCCTTTCCAAAAAAATTATTATTTTTTTATTGTTTTTACATTAAAAAGCATTGCATCGCTGTGATTGCCTAGTCTGTATAGACTAGCCAATCACAGCGATCGCTAGCCCGGGGGTAAGCAACAGCCGGGGTCTCAGCACTGTCACCATGTCAGCAGACATGGTGACAGTTTAATGTAATGACGAGTATACTCGTCATGGAGCATTAAATAGCAGTGCTCCATGACGAGTATACTCGTCATATAGCGTGAAGGGGTTAAAGTGTCCAGTGGTGTCATTCTTACTTAATCATGACAGATTGATCTCCAGCCCTGTCCTCATCAACACCCACAACTGTGTTAATGGAGAAATCACTGAAACGATGTTAGCTGGTCCTTTTAAGGCAGGGCTGCAATGATGTTGAAATGTGTTTTGGGGGATAAAGTTCATTTTCTAGGCAAATATTGACTTTGCAAGTAATTGCTGTTAAGCTGATCACTCTTTATAACATTCTGGAGTATATGCAAATTGCCATCATAAAAACTGAAGCAGTAGACTTTGTAAAAATTAATATTTGTATCATTCTCAAAACTTTTGGCCATGACTGTACTGCTCCGATCCCTGCGTGATAGATTTGGTGCTTCAAGAAAGGTAGGGATTCTTTCTTCTGAGAGATACATTTTAAAATGGTCAAAACTTGCTATTTCTGCATGGAAGACATTATAGAGGAGACTAGTAATGGTTTCCCTGCATAAATAGCAACATCTTAACGTTATTTTTAGGCCTATGTATATACGTGTGTGTGTATATATATAATTATGCAACTTTCGTATTCCTCAGCTAAAAAATACTCCTTAAAAATTGGTAAGAGGAGTATTTATACTGTTCTGGAAAAACATATTGTACGACCTATTGTTGATAGGTAGTTATGTGTGCGGTGTATTCACTGTTTAGTGTATATTGATGTGTGCAGACTTTTATTCACTGCTGATGTTTCACTATATACTGTACATGTGTGATTTTCTCTACAGTTTGCTGCTGTTGCACATGGATTTTATTTTCTCAAAAGGCACTTGCAGTTAAAGCAGCAGTTCAGTCCTCTGTTGTACCATATGAACCATAATGTGCTTGTATCTGCAAGTAAGCAGGGGCGGATTGGCCATAGACCTTACAGGGAAATTTCCCGGTGGGCCGATACCCAGGGGGCCGCCTGAGCCCTCCTCTTGGCCAACTAGTGGAAGTTTTTGGGGATATATTTTGTGCTGCTGGCAGCATTTTATGGTATTTGGCTCTGTTGGGGTGGTATAATGTGCCACAATATGGTATTGCTGGCCCTGCCTTCCATCAATTTGGACCCGACTACAAAACGGGGCCACTTTTGGTATTTTTTCCAGGGCCACTTTATGTTCCCAGTCCGTCCCTGCAAGTAAGGGCTTGTTCACATCACTGTTATGGATTCTGTTATGGCTTTTCGTTACAACAGAAAATAACAGAATTGTAAGACGGAATTCAAAACGGAAACCTTTAGAGGCATTCCATTTTGATCCATCATAATAGAAGTCTATGGGAAAGCTCTGTCAACAGGACAGGACTTAGTTTTCCATCCACCACAACGGAAACCAGATGGATCCATTATACTTCATTTTGATTTCTGTCTTATGGATTCCATTATTTTCATGTTAACCATGTTATAATAAAAAAGCCATAACAGAATGCATAACGGTGATGTGAACCCGCTCTAAGGCCGCTTTCAGACATAGGACGGGGCCAGAGAGTAAAACATCATAAAGATAAACAAGATTAAGTAAAAGAAAGATGCTGTTGTGTATATACAGTAATGTACATTAGCATAAGATGGAGTGAAAAAAATTATAGTGAGAGTGTTTTTTTAAGGCCCAAACAGGCACTGATCAACTTTAACAAAATTATATTACTTGTCTAATGATTGCATTTATTCTTTCACACAGTCAATCCTAGTTCACACTTCAGTGATTTGGTCAGTGATTTCCATCAGTTATTGTGAGCAAAAAAAAGTGTGGGACGAAAACACAGAATAGGTGCGAGTATTTTTATTATAATATATCTATGTGTAGACCCCATTCCTGGTTTTGGCTTACAATTACTGATGACTCACTTACTAAACACTAAGGAGGTCATTTATCAACCACAAATACGCCTGTATTAGGCGTATTTTTGGCGCAGATTGCGTGGCAAAGGTCTTTTGCACCACTATCTGCTACTTTTTCTAGCTAACACTAGGTCTAAAATAGTGGTCAGAGAAGGGGACAGGCTGGTGTCCAAAACGCTGGTCTTAATAAATGACCCCTAACTATGTGAAACGGCCTTAGCCTGGTCTGCTTAGGCTATATTTTCCAGATGAGGTATACAAGGTATCTCTCGAACAGCCATGTCACATACCTCCCAACCATCCTGGATCGAGTGGGACAGTCCCGCAGTAAGGGGGAGGTATGTCACGGTCTCTGGCAGGTGTCCCTGCATCCATAGGAAGTAGAGACAGCAGTCTGTAATGATGAAGCAGAGAGCCGGCATCGGCTCACTTCCATCATTCCTCCCCCCTGCCTGCTCTCCACACTGCTGGTCTGTGCAGGGGGAGGGGCTGGCTGGGAGCTCCATGTATTATCCTGATGCTGCTGCTGGGGAACAAGGTGAGTATGTGGAGTTTATTTTTTATTTTTTTACTGTCTGAAGGGGTCACAATCCTGGGAATATTACTGTCAGGGGGCACAGGTGAGCATATTACTGCGACAGGTGTACACCTGGGCATATTACTGTGAGGGGTTACAGCTGGGCATACTACTGTGAAGGGGGCACATATGTGGGCATCGCCACTGTGAGGGGCACATATGTGCGCTGCTGGGCATAACTATTGTTAGAAGGCACATATTTGGCCATAACTACTATGAGGGGACACATATCTGGACATAACTACTATGAAGGAGGCACAATGCTGGCATAACTACTGGCATAAAGTGTGAAATAAAGGGGGTATTAAAACTATGTGGGGGCATTTAGGGGACTGGGTGGGATTAGGTGTTTAGTTATGTTTTGGGTAGACTTAGAGGCGTGGCCTAGTGCGGGAATAATTCATGTGTCGCACACAGTGTCCCTCTTCCTTGTTTTCAAAAGTTTGGAGGTATGATGTTATGTTTAAGCAGAGGAGATTTTTAGCCCATTTAGTAACATCATGGATAAGTTGTAAATGCTAACATAAATGACATTTTTCATAGATGCCTGATGGAAGAAAGCGCCTTTCTGGAGCAGCATACAAAAGGAGGAGAGAAGATAGATTTCTGCTCTTGCTAAACAAAAAGGGTCTATTTTGAAGTTTTTGTCAACAGAAGCACAAGGTGAACCTTCTTCTGAGTACAGTGAAAATGTCAACATTGGTGTGAGCACAAGCACTTCTCCAAGTAGCCTTGCTACAGCAGAATTTGGTGGTTCCCTGTCACAATCTCTGCCATCTTCTGGAGTTTCACATATTCCTGGAGAACAAAGTACAGATGTACCTGCAGAGTTGTCATGTACTGCATCAAGATCACAAATGGATGTGATGATGGTTCAAGAACAAGCTGAACTGGAAGCTCAAAGTAATACATCTGAGACTCAGCTACAGACATAGCCAGAAACCACTTTGGGTTTTGGACCATTACTATTGCAAGATCCTGGTCTTTGGATGGATATGGACAAAAAGCTGAGGGATTACCTTGTATTACATGGACCACACCAAAGTAAAGCGTTTTGTATATCCTAAGGATGCAAATAAAAGAAGTTTTGATCGCAAGCATTACTATCGTACATTAGCCAACAAGGAGATAACAGAAAAGCAATGGCTTATGTATTCTGTCAGTAAAAATGCTGTGTATTGCTTTTGCTGCAAAATTTTTCCTCCCAGATTTGCTGTAGCTGCCATGTGTCCTACAGGTACAAGTGATTGGAAGAACTTGGCTAGAAATTTAGCTACTCACGAAAAGGCAGAGTATCATGAAAGAGCATTCCAGAAATGGAAGGATCTTGAGACAAGACTGAGGTTGAAAATAACAATTGAAGACCAAAATAAAGAGATTATTGAAGCTGAAACTCAACATTGGCGCAATGTTTTAAAAAGATTGATTGTTCTTGTTAGAACATTGGCTATGCAAAACTTAGCTTTCCGTGGGACATCTAAGAGATTATTTGACAAAAACAATGGAAATTTCCTAAAGTTTGTGGAAGCAATAAGTGAGTTTGATGAGGTCATGAACAAACATGTTAGAAGAGTAACCAATCATGAAACTCACAATCATTATCTTGGAAGTTCACTTCAAAATGAAATTATCCAATTGCTGGCACAACAAGTCAGGTAGAAGATAATAGCAAAGTTGAATTTTGCAAAATATTACTTGGTTATCTTAGACTGTACTCCTGACACTAGCCATAGAGAACAGATGACTTTAATGGTGCGCTTTGTTAGGATTCAGGAAAGTAATGTGAATGATAACACTGTGGTTGCCATCAAGGAGCATTTCTTGGGGTTCATTGAAATGGAAAGTACAACTGGCGCAGTCATGACAAATGTGCTTCTTCAGCAGCTTGAAAAATTCGGAATTGACTTAAAAGATATGAGAGGTCAAGGCTATGACAATGGCTCCAATATGAAAGGCAAAATCAGTGGTGTCCAGGCTTGTGTGCGTGAATTAAATCCTCGTGCTTTTTTCGTACCTTGTAGCTCTCATTCATTAAACCTTGTAGTTAGTGATGCTGCATCTACCTGTGTGGAAGCAGTGGAATTCTTCAATATAATTCAGAGCCTTTATATGTTTTTTTCTGCATCCACGCAACGTTGGAACATCTTGAAACAAAATCTGGCAGCAACACATTAATATCTGACACTGAAGCCATTAAGTACTACACGCTGGGAAAGCCGTATAGATGCTGTGAAGGCTGTCCATAACCAGTTAGGAAAAATAGATAGTGCCTTTACTGCAGTTATTGAGGATCCTACTTTGACAGGGACTGCTCATTCCAGGACCATTGCAGAAGCTAGAGGAATCCAAAAAAATATAACTGATTTTACATTTTTATGCAGCCTGGTTTTATGGTTTGACATTTTATTTGAAATAAACATAACAAGTAAAATGCTCCAAGGCATTGATTTTGACATTTCTAGGGCAATGGAACAACTGGAGAAAACAAAGTTGTACCTCCAAAAATATCGTTCAGATGAAGAATTTGAGAATGTTCTGAAGGCTGCAAAGAAACTAGCAGAGGAACTGAACATTGATGGTGAGTTTCCCCCTATCCATCAAGGAAGGAAACGCCGTAGAAGAAGATTATTTGACTATGAGGCAGAGGATGAACAGATCACAGACCCCAAAGAAAATTTCAAAGTGGAGTTCTTCTACCAGGTTTTAGACTGTGCAATTCAATCAGTGGAAGAGCGTTTTTTTTGCAGATTCGAGAGCATAGCAGTGTCTTTGGAGTACTTTATAAAATAACAAAAATTAAGGATTTGACAGAGGAAGAAATTTGACTCCACTGTGACCAGCTGGAAAAAATTCTCACACATGACGATCAACGTGATATTGATGCAGCAGACTTATATCATGAACTAAAGTCAGTCTCCAGATTTATTCCCATAGAGTGTACTAAACCCAGGGATGTTTTAGAACATATCTGCAAAAGTAAAATGACCAGCATATTTCCAAATGTCTGCATTGCTCTTCGCATACTTCTTACACTACCAGTTACTGTTGCAAGTGGTGAGCGCAGCTTTTCTAAGTTAAAGCTGATTAAAACATATCTGCGGTCCACCATGACACAGGAAAGACTTGTTGGCCTTGCTACAATATCAATAGAGTCTGAACTTACCCAAGAATTGGATCTGGATGATGCAATACATGCATTCTCATCTCAGAAAGCAAGAAGAGCAAGTTTCCTTTAAAATACATACTGTTACAGTTCTAAGTTATGTTTTTAGTGAACAGTTAAGAAGTTCAAGTTTCTTTTATGCCAGTTGAAGTTGAAGATTTTTGTGAGTCGGAGACCTATTTACAGTCAATAAATTCATAGCTAAAGAGAAAGTCTTCTTGGTAAGTCAATTTATGTTATATCAAAAGTAGAAGTATGAAGGGCGGACTTATCTCTGTACTTACATGCATATAAATGTAATGAAGTGATTGTGAATTTTTTTTTTTTTTTAAATTAAACTGTTTTTGCATGTTTTTCTCTTTTCTATAGGGCTGCCTAGGTAGGTTAATAAGTGTACGTACATTTTTTTAGTTACTGTAAATGTACTGTTGTAATACTTTGTTCAGTGTAATAAATGTGAAATCATTTTTTTCAAGATCCAAATCTTAACTGTTTCTCTATTTTTTGTCTTTAATACAGTTACATATCTTTTTACATGTGAAATATAAGTCTGAAGAATTGATGACTTGAAAAACGATTGAAAATCATTTTACTTGTAATTAAAGCGAAGGCATTGTGAGCAGTGGTTCTCAACTCCAGTCCTCGGGACCCACCTGCCAGTCAGGTTTTCAGGATTTCCTTAGTTTAGACCAGCTGATATAATTAGCATCCATCCATCAGGACTTACCACAGGTATTCATTCTGTGGGATATTCCTAAATCCTGACTGGCAGGTGGGTCCCGAGGACTGGAGTTGAGAACCACTGCATTGTGAGGATAGTATTAGATTAGTACACAATTGGCTGCAGGATGTATCAATATTAGAGATGAGCGAGCATGCCCAGGAGCAATTTTCGAGTAGTAGCGTACGCATCTTTAAATCTGTACGCTAATGCATACGCATCTTGTAATTCGTACGCATTAGAGTACAAATTTATAAGATGCATATGCATTAGTGTACAAATTACAAGATGCGTATGCATTAGCGGCGTACAGATTATAAGATGCGTACGCTACTACTCGAAAATTGCTCCCAAGCATGCTCGCTCATCTCTTATCAATATGTATCAAGAGACCTTATAGCCAACAAGAATGTTCATTACAAGTAGTAAAAACCCTTTTACATTTTATTTTACATAGTCTTAAACTTTGGTTAAGATTTACAAGTGTGAATGAAAGAGGAGTAGTTTATTACTTTGTGAGCTACTAGTATTGCGATCTAAAAACAGTTGGCTATTTCACTTTCCTACCATTGATTTTTTTAATGGGAAGGGGGCGCCATTTCATTTTTCGCCTCAGGCAGCAGAAAAGCTAGAAGCGGCCCTGAATATGTTAATAAATGAATGGTATGGTACACTGTGATACTATAGGTTAGGTATAATCACCAACTTTGGTGTAACAATAGGAAAGAAGAAGATATCCTCGATCAAGCTTAAAGTCAAAGGAAAATATGAAATGTAATGTTTTCTAGAGACTGTTATATTCATGAAATCTATAAAAAGAAAGTCTGATGTGTGCAGAGTCCCAGGTAAAGGACTTGGAGGTAAAGAAATCTATGTTATATTCTGGGAAAGGTGTGTAGATAAAGGGCACTGGATCGAGTGACCCAAGACAAGGGTGAAGAGTACCTGGAACACACCTGTCCATAGATAGCTCCAGAGGTAAACCTCACAGCTAGATATTTCTGTCCATACAGAAAGGAGATCTGTGACAGAAGGACTGGCATCCAACATACAGACCTGAGCTCAAGAAAAGCTATGTACTAAAGAGCTTCAGTGAGTAATTTAGAGTTAGATTAGCTAGGGTTCAAGAAGTGAGATATTTAGCGCCTATGTGCAGCCTAGGCTGTTTGTTTTTTTCCTGAAAAAGCTATTCCTTTGGATTGCCATAAACACCTCTGTTACCACAAGTTGTCAGAAGTGATAAATCTTGTACAAGAACATCACTAGGGTATGATACAATTCAATTCAAAGAATGCATATCATCTACATACAGTTCTATCAGTCCTATCAGACTCTATGTGAGTCAAATCTAAAGTAAATAGGTAAATCTACAGTGTCAAGTCCATAACGAGACCAGAAGAAGATGCCTAATAAGATAGTAGATTCGTTCCTAAATCTATTTCATTGGTATTCAATCACAGTTTACCATATATTCATCAAATATCATTTTTGTTGTTAAATAAATAAATAATTGATTTCTTCCATACCTTATTATCTACACTCACGCGCTTTATATGGGCGGGGAAGGTTTCATGTATCGCCCACGCGATTTTATTCAGGCCAAAGAGGGGGATTGGGTCTCCCAGATTTTCTTTCCTATCATAGAGCCTCTCACCTTTTGCGAATTGTGGACTGGTGTTGACACCAGCAGAACAAACAATGGGTGGCAATAGAGCAATCCTTCCTGTCCATGCCATTGACAACGGTACCTTGGCTGGATTCCCAAATACCTCTAATAGCCCGGGCACACCCCACCATAGGCCGACTCTGAAAGCACTAGACACCATAATTAGCCTACCGGATATCTCACCAGCACCGTCACCAATGTTTCCCATCTTAGGGAATCCATCTTTCTTGCCCAGCCTAGAACCAGGCCCTTTCAGAAAATGGATACAAGCTAACAGATTCCGGGCATGCCATTTCATAGACTCCAATGCCTGGACCTCCCTCGCCAAACTAAAAGATATATCTGAACCGACAAGTTTGTCCACATAGCAGATACACCAACTCCATCATTTTCTCTCAGCTATGCCTCCAGCCACTTCATATACCCGCAAGATGACTGATTTTGAACACCTTTGCGAACAGACATGCTCTGTCGGGTCTCTATAATATACTTATCTCTCCAACTAACCAAACATCTCCTTCCATACCTACTTAACTGGGAGAGAGACCTTGGACACACATTCACTACAGAACAAAAGGAGCGTATCTTCACACTCACTCACAAAACCTCCATTGCAAGTAACACACAAGAAATGGGGTTTAAAGAGTTTCTGTCACCAGTTTTTTCAGTATAAATCAGCCTGACATTAGAGATGTGCTAATGTCACCTGATTCCAAATATATATCTGTTTTATTTACTGGTGCCCCCATTTTTATATAAAATGAACTTTTATGCTAATAAGGCCTCTAGGTGCAAGGGGAGTTACCCCTGCTCCTAGAAGCTCTGTTGATTGACAGGACCAGGCAGAGAAGAAACACTCCATTCACCATAGCTTGTAAGGACCTTCAATGATGTCATGACCATGTGATCAGTCACATGGTTTAGGAGGAGACAGGCTGTTTGTGTGATCCTAACCATGTGACTGATCACATGGTCATGACATCATTGAAGGTCCTTGCAAGCTATGGTGAATGGAGTGTTTCTTCTCTGCCTGGGCCTGTCAATCAACAGAGCCTCTAGGAGCAGGGGTAACGTCCCTTGCACCTAGAGGCCTTATTAGCATAAAATAAAAGTTTATTTTATATAAAAATGGGGGCACCAGTAAATAAAACAGATATATATATATTTGGAATCAGGTGACATTAGCACATCTCTAATGTCAGGCTGATTTATACTGAAAAAACTGGTGACAGAAACCCTTTAAGGTTCTCTCTAGGTGGTATACGGTACCCACCAAATTCCACTCCCTCTTTCCAACAGTATCCCCAATCTGTTGGCGCTGTGGAAAAGAGAGAGGCATGATTCTACATGTGTTCTGGGAGTGCCCAGTGCTAGCCAGCTTCTGGCAGACAGTGTGGAGCATTACTTCAAAGTTTAGCTCATACTCCTTGCCTAAGACTCCAGCATTCTTTTTCCTTCATCATAGCGATATACCATTACATTCATATAGGAAGTCTGTGGTCCGGCATATGGTGAATACCGCGAGGGCTTGCAGTCATGAGGATGGAGGATCTCACCTCTTCTTTGAGAAACACAAACTCGAAATTCTGTAAAACTTGGCAACACTGGCTGACATTTCCGGAAACCCAAGAGTTCAAATCGCTATTAGCTTAGTGAAGCATCAAGGGAGGGGGAGGGGAGGGAGGGATGCCTGGAGGGATGGAATAAGAGAGACACCCCCCACACACACACACACCTTCTCCCCCTTTTTTTTTTTCTCTTCACCCTTTCCTTCACTCTTCTCATTGCTTTGAACCAATTTTTGGGCTTCCATTGTTCCAATACTATGTAACCCATATTCAAGGAATTCAGACCCTGTTAACACTATACACTACGTGTTAGAATTTCCCGATAGCAATGATGGTCTTTCAAGAACAAAAACAGCCTGACACTATCTGGTGTCTTTCACAAATGTTTATTTGAGAATTGTAATGTTGGGGCTGCGCCCCCTTAGATTGTTATAAAATTGAAAATCCTAAATAAAGAATTAAAAAATAATAATAATAATTGATGGACAATTAATTTATAAAGAAGACTGAAGAGTCCAAGATAATTGTAAAATTTGATTTTGTGGGTTTGGAAAAATATATCTCACCCACAAGAGGGGGAAATGTTAAATAATTTTTGATATAATATTAATTAGTATTTAATATAAAGGATTTATTACATGACACTCTGACACCATCTATAGTAATACACATGGATGATGGGAGGTCTCTACGAGGACGTCAAAACCTATATTTGAGGTTTCCATATATGACAAGGTAGAAGTACATACATTAGTAAGACACACCTGTGTCTATGGGATATATGACTGACAGGGACAGGTCTTTTTCTTACTCTCACTCTGTTGGGGGTTGCTGCTGAAGAAGATGGAAGACACACATGGAACCTGAGAAGGAAGTTTCTACCCTTCAGCAATGACACTTAAAAGACTTCATATTCACACATGGACAATAGACTAAGACTTTTCCTAAATTATTCTTGTAACTAATCAACTTCTATGAAGACCGAAAATAAATTGTATTATTAATTTTTTTATATAACTTTTGTTGAATCCTGGTGAATGAGTCCTCCGGGTGTTCCTTACTCCAAATAACACATACACTATATTTGAAGAAGAGAACCAGTTGTGATATTTTTCACACCTTATTTATTACTCCTGGAAGCCTTCCCAAGGTCCCAGACTGCTATAGAAACTGATCAGAATACCAAAATTTCGCCAAGGGGTCGGTCCAATCAGAGAACAGAGAGAGCCTCTGACAGGGGTTAAATAATGACATTTTGGGATGCAATATTTATTGAATAACATTCATTATTTTTGGGGGGATGGGGGGGTTCGATGAAAAAAAAATCAGTTTTGCCACTATATTTTGTTCACCATAGTGTATTAATTTTATTCTGTGAATTGCTACATTTCGTCAATACCAAATGTATATAGTTTTGTAAAACATTTCATTTGTGTTGTGCCATTCCAAGATCTTTAACTGTGTGAGGGCCTGTTCTTTTGCATTACAACTTGTAGTTTTCATTGGTACCATTATGCGGTACATAGGATTTATTGAATAATGTTTATTCCTTTTTTCAGGAGCTTTTTTTTTTTTCATCCCCAGGCGCTTACTGTGCAGAATCAGTAACATGTTCAATTTATCATACAGGTCATTACGGATGCAGTGATACAAATGTGTTGTTTTGGGGGGGGGGTTTATGTTTTTATGAAAATAAAGGCTTGTTCACACCACCATCTGGATTCCGTTCTGGCTTTCCGTTATAACATCGTTATAACGGAAAAAAACGTAATCCACAAGAAGAAAATCAAAACGGAAACCTTTAGAGGCAATCCGTTTTGATCCATCATAATAGAAGTATGTAGGCAAGCATAACGGATCCTTCTGGTTTCCATTTTGCTAGACGGAAAACAAAGTTCGGAATCTTGTGGATTCCATTTTTTTCCATTATAACAATGTTATAACGGAAAGCCAGAACAGGTTCCAGACGGTGGTGTGAACAAGCCCTAACTGAGATTGTAAGAGAAAGGGGTTGGTTTGTCTATTTGTTTTACAGTATTTGCCTTTATACATGGAGTTTTTATATTGTTCTGAAAAGTTTATTGAACTTTTTAAACTTTTTTTTTAATTCCCAGTAGAGACTTGGCCATGCAATCCTCTAGTCGCTTCTATAATACATGACGATTAGGGCCCCGCCGAATCCCCATTCACTATAATGGGATCTTTTGGGGTGCCAGCTTTCTGCAGGAAAATACCACTGCAAGCCCCTTGATGTTTTCCACATTATTCCATGTTACACCCACAAACTTAAATGTATTTTTTGTGGATTTTATGTGATAGACCAACACAAAGTAGCAAGTATGTGTAAAGTGAATGGAAAATTCAGCAAAATTTTTTGTAAAATCTGGAAAGTTTGGCATGGGTTTATATTCAGCCCCATGTACTCTGATACCCCTAAAAATAAAATCCATTGTGACAATTGTCTTCAGAAGTCACCTAATTAGTAAATAGAGTCCACTTGTGTGTAATATATTCTCAGTATAACTATATATATATATATATATATATATATATATACTGTATTTTTGGCTTTATAAGAAGCACTTTTTCCCCCAAAAGTAGGGGGGAAATGATCGTGCGTCTTATAAAGTGAATACTAGTGCACACTACATTATGGAAGCGCTCACTAGAATACGTTAGGTGCTGGGAACGGGGAAGATACTTACCCTCCTTGGTCTTCTTGCTGGGGCCGGCGCTCCTCCTTCTTCTCCTGTCGGCGCTGCACTGTCCTGACCCCATACAGCGTCAGGACGTAGTGCGCGCACTATGACCGGACGCTGCATGCAGTCAGGTGAGAAGAAGGAGCGCGCAGGCGAGGAGAGGTAAGCGGATTTTTTTATTTTATTCTGATGGGGGTCTTAAATTCCTGATGGGGGTCTAAAAAAGGCTGATCTGAGGTCTGAGGGGGATCTAAAAGGGCTGATCTGTTGGCTGATGGGGGTCTGAAAGGACTGATCTGAGGTCTGAGGGGGATCTAAAAGGGCTGATCTGATGGCTGATGGGGGGTCTGAAAAGGCTGATGGGGGTCTGAAAGGGCTGATCTGAGGTCTGATGGGGGGTCTGAAAAGGCTGATGGGGGTCTGAAAGGGCTGATCTGAGGTCTAATGGGGTTCTGACATGGAGGGCTGATGGGGTTCTGACATGGAGGGCTGATATGGGGGTGTGATGTGATGTCCTGATATTTATGGGGGGTCTGATATGAGGATCTGATGAAAAATATTTTTTTCTTATTTTCCTACTCTAAAATCTGGGGTGCGTCTTATAACCGGGTGCGTCTTATAAAGCAATAAATACGGTATCTATATAACATCATGAAAACAAAGGAACACACCAGACAATTCAGAGATAAAGTTGTGGAGAAGTGTCAGAAAATGGCAGAAGTATGGCACAACTCCAGACCTTCCAATACAGGACCTAAACTGACAGCCCAGACAAGGAGAGAACTAATAGGAAAAGCAGCTAAGGCTACTTTCACACTAGCGTTTTAAAATTCCGGTATTGAGTTCCGTCATAGGGGCTCAATACCGGAATAAAACGCTTCAGTTTTGTCCCCATTCATTGTCAATGGGGACAAAACTGAACTGAAGACAACGGAATGCTCCTGAAAGCATTCCGTTCCGCCTTCAGACTGGAGAACAAACCGCAGCATGCTGCAGTTTGCTCTCCGGTCCAGGCATCCACACCAAGACGGATTCGGAATGACCCCCAATGCAAGTCAATGGGGATGGATCCGTCTGGTGTGACCACAATGGTAACCGGATCCGTCCTCCATTGACTTTCAATGGAGTTCATGATGGATCTGTCACCACATACACACAATACACACATACAGACATAGACATACACATAAACATAAACATACACAGACATATACACATACAAATACACATACATACTTACATGCTCCCCGGCAGGTCTTCTGAGCGCCGGAGGGACAGGACGGCGCGCACAGATGACGATTCCACCAGGCGCCCAGCAGAGGGTGCTGTGGGGAATCGTCACCTGTGCGAGCCGTCCTGCTCCTCCGGCGCTCTGAAGACCTGCCGAGAGCATGTAAGTATGTATGTGTATTTGTATGTGTATATGTCTGTGTGTGTGTGTCTGTACTGTGTGACATGTGTGGGGCCGGAGCGTGGTTCCGGCTCCACACATGTCGCTGCGGCAGTCCTGATCCGGCAGCACCCTTCACCTGCCGGATCAGGCCTGCCGCTAGTGTGAAAGTAGCCTAAGAGGCCCATGGTCACTCTGGAGGACCTGCAGAGATCCACAGCTCAGGTGGGAGAATCTGTCCACAGGACAACTAGTCGTGTACTACACAAATCCGGCTTTTATGGAAGAGGGGCAAGAAGAAAGCCATTTTTGAAAGCAAGACATAAGAAGTCCCGTTTGCAGTTTGCCACAACTGAAAGAAGGTACTCTGGTCAGATGAGACCAAAGTTGAACATTTTGGCATAAATTCAAAACACTATAGGGGTCCCTATGGGGGACCTTAAACATACAGTCAGAGCTACAATGGAATGGTTTAGATCAAAGCATATTCATGTGTTAGAATGGCCCAGTCACAGTCCAGACCTAAATCCCATTGAGAATCTGTGAGAAGACGTGAAAATTGCTCTTCACAGACTCTGTGAAGTTCTCCATCCAATGTGTCTGAGCAATTTAGCAAAGAAGAATGGGCAAAAATGTCAGCCTCTAGATGTGCAAAGCTGGTGGAGACATAGCCAAAAAGACTTGCAGCTGTAATTGCAGTGAAAGGTGGTCCTACAAAGTATTGACTCATGGGGGCCGAATACAAATGCACGTCACACTTTCCAGATTTTTCATTTTACTTCACACACATTTGCTACTTTGTGTTAGGCGATCACATAAAATCCCAATAAAATATATTTAAAGGGGTTGTCCAAGTTATTTTTTTGTCCTTGGTATGTTTCTAACTAGACAAATGTAATGTTTTTTCAATGTACTTACTTTGACTTCAGTGTCCCCTTTTTCAGATTTAATTGAGGGTCACATGACCTATGATGTCAGCTTCTCTCCCTGAGATAAGAGTCTGTACACCAGAGTCACTTTGCAGGCCACAAGCCCTGCACTGCCGGCTGCTGGGTCTGCTCTCTCCCTGGATTCTTTCAGTTAAGATTTTAACCCCTTCAGCCAGCACAGACTCAGGGCTGAAAGCTGCAGGCAGTAAGGAGACAAATGCTGGGCACAGGAGCTGACAGACTAGAGAAGACCTGAGTAGAGTATTGCACAAGAACAGGTAGGGGGAAGATCCTGTGTGCATCAGTAGTGTCATTGTACAGCTGGGACCTGTAGTCCTACACATACAACATGCTACTGAGTATCCTAACAGGCAAACATGTCACTCAGGGCAGCACTTGTATTCACTCCCTTTGCAGAGCAGGGGGAGGGGCAGAGATTGTTGTAATTGCATGTAAACAAAGGCCAGACGAGAACCAGGGAAATGAGGAAATATATATAATTTTTTTGCAGTGCTATATTTTTTTTCATAACTCGGACAACCCCTTTAAGTTTGTGGGTATAATGTAAAAAAATGTGGAAAAGTTCATGGGGGATGAATAATTTTTTAAGGCACTGTATATACTGGTGAATCTGTAATAGGCCTGTAACCTGTGCCTGCCCAGTCAATACCCAGCGATCCTCATACTAATGGAAGCAATTCTGATAACATTATAATAAGGAATTGCTTTTACTTTACTGAAATAGTGGTGGGAGTACGGTAATCATGGCTATTCTCACAATTCTCATAAGTGGTTTTCACTTATAGTTGTCTTCTGTGATAACATACATTGAGTTTGTGAATCAGGACAGTTCTCTGAATGAAAGCGCTGCAAGACATCAGCATTAGCTGAAGATTTCTATAACTCTGCGTTCCCAAACAGAGCCATGGAAATCACTTGCAACTAAGAAGTGCCTCCCATGTGTCCATGATTGCTAGGCCTCATGCACATGACCGCATCTGTTTTGTAATCTGCAAATTGTGAATCCGCAAAATAAGGGTGCGGTCCTTGTGCTGTCTGCATTTTATTTGCGGACCCATTGTTTTCAGTGGGTCTGTGGTCCACATTTTGCAAACATACTGTAGCTTATCTTTTTGTGGAACAATTGTGACATGATCTTCCCTCCAGGGGCGGATTGGGAAATAAAAGTGGCCCTGGAAAAAAAAATAAAAGCGGCCCTATGTTGTGGGCGGGACCAGATCGAGAGAAGGTGGGGCCAACATGGGTAGGCGGGGCCAGAAATACCATAGAGGGAGCAGTATATCATGCTGCAATTTTTTATTTGGCTCAGTGCAGCACAATATACTGCTCCAGAACAGGCCGAAACCTCTCTAAAAGCTGCCCCTCTGTGGTGCCCAGTGCCAACTGCCATGTCCTGTCCCCCTCCTCCACTTTGCTCTAAGATATAGAAAAAGGGGATGAACAGTTAAAACACAGGCAACAGCAGAGAGGCAGCCTCACCATCAGTATTCTGACGGTCTTTCAGAGTTACCATACATATAGGGTAATGCAGCGTCACTTACCTCTCACATCCGGTGAAGTCTCCTCTGATCTTCTCTTTCCTCATCTTCTCCGTTAGGACCAGACAACACATGATGACATCTTCTAGCCGTGTTCCATCTCTGCAGAGTTTCACACACAGACATCTTAGAGTCCTCAAATTTCCATCATCCTCCCCACCATGGTGCCCCAACATTGTCATCCTGCTGCTACCCCAATATACTGTAAAAATAATAATGCCCCCTAAAGTGTCCCCAGTGGCAATAATGCCTGCCCCCATCAACAACAAACTGCTTATAATTGCCCCAGTAATAATAATGCCCTCAGTAATAGTATCCCCAGTAATGCCCCCCTGCCCCAGTAATGTCCCTATAGTGCCCCCAGTAATGTCCCTATAATGGTCACAATAATGCCCCCTCCCACTAGTAATGTAACTAGAGAGCCCCCAGTAATTCCCCCCCTGCCCCCATTAATGTCCCTATAGCGGCCAGACCAATCCCCCCCTACCCCCCAGTAATATCCCTGGTCACAGCAATGCACCCCACCCCCAGTAATGTCACTATAGTGCCCCCAATAATGCCCCCTGTCCCCAGTAATGTCACTATAGAGCCGCCAATATTGCCCTCCCTGCCCCCAGTAAAGTCCTTATAGTGCCCCCAGTAATGCCCCCTGCCCCCAGTAATGTCCCTATAGAGCCACCAGTATTGCCCTCCCTGCCCCCAGTAAAGTCCTTATAGTGCCCCCAGTAATGCCCAATGCCCCCAGTAATGTCCCTATAGAGCCACCAGTATTGCCCTCCCTGCCCCCAGTAAAGTCCTTATAGTGCCCCCAGTAATGCCCCCTGCCCCCAGTAATGTGCCTATAGAGCCACCAGTATTGCCCTCCCTGCCCCCAGTAAAGTCCTTATAGTGCCCCCAGTAATGCCCCCTGCCCCCAGTAATGTGCCTATAGAGCCACCAGTATTGCCCTCCCTGCCCCCAGTAAAGTCCTTATAGTGCCCCCAGTAATGCCCCCTGCCCCCAGTAATGTGCCTATAGAGCCACCAGTATTGCCCTCCTTGCCCCCAGTAAAGTCCTTATAGTGCCCCCAGTAATGCCCCCTGCCCCCAGTAATGTGCCTATAGAGCCACCAGTATTGCCCTCCCTGCCCCCAGTAAAGTCCTTATAGTGCCCCCAGTAATGCCCAATGCCCCCAGTAATGTCCCTATAGAGTCACCAGTATTGCCCTCCCTGCCCTCAGTAAAGTCCTTATAGTGCCCCCAGTAATGCCCCCTGCCCCCAGTAATGTGCCTATAGAGCCCCCAGTAATGTCCCCCCTGCCCCAGTAATATACAGTGGTCACTTTAATGCCCACCCCCACCACCTCCTCATTGTCAAATGGCTTGTAAAAAACAAAACAAAAAAAAAAACAACTTACCTGAGTGTGCAGACCTGCAGCAGCCTCTTCTGGCTTCTGTCCTGGAGCAGGAGGGGTAGGGATGATGACACAGCGTCAGTCGCGATGACGCTGGGAGTGGGAGGAGCCAAAGGTCCTTTGACCTGGAGGGCAGAGCAGTGCTCTCTCTCCTGCTGTCCAGTGTCAAAGGACCTGGCAGATGGAGGTACAGGGGCGGCAGGGTGGGCGGCGGCTTATACACATACAATCCACACTTCAATACACATTGCGGCGGCCGACAGCCCTGTCGCGATCTTATTATCATGACAATGGTATGTATTGTGTATTGTAGTGTGGATTGTAATGTGTATTGTCATGAGAGCAACGGCCGCCGCCCGCCCTAATTACCCCGACTCAAACATCATGCCGGCCCACAACTTGCTTCAAGCCATCGGCCCACCGGGAAGTGTCCCGGTGGGGTACATTGCCAATCCGCCCCTGCTTCCCTCCTCCTTCCTCCCCTCTCACAGCATGCACAGACTAAGGCCTGTATTAAACCAGAAGATGAGGCTGACTATTGTCAGGAGGGAAGCTTTCCTTCCCGACAATCGTCTGCTTGGCAGTGGAGGAGACCGCTGCTATTACATGCACCGATCTCCACAGCATGGAGAGGACCAATTATTATGCCATCGCTCGTCCCCATGCTGTCTACTTTTTTGAGTTGAGAGGGAGTCAGAAGAGATCACTGTTGGCTGAACCTTAAGGAGAGAGCTTGTGACATGATCATTACTCCTCCCTCCTCACCTCTCACAGCATGAAGTCTCGGGCCACTTTTCACCTTAAATTGGTGGCATGGATTTCTTCAAACCCCATTCAGGTGAATGGAACTGATTTTCAGTCGCGGAAATTTCTGCAACAAAATCTGCAGGTCTGATAAACAGTCAGAGGTCAGTGTGGGCAGCTCAGGGTCAGTACAGAGGTCAGGCAAGGGTCAGGTCAGGCAGAAATCAGTACACGGAACAGGCAAAAGAACAAATAGCACAACTTAGCCGGAACCTAGCGAGCTAGAACCTATTGCTCAGGCACCTTCTAACAGGGGAAGGTGCTTTAAATACTGTGGCCATCCAAAGGCTGGAGAGAAAGAGGGTGTGCATGTCCTTTAAGAGCTGGTGGAAGCATGCCCCCTATGGACAGTAAGAGGCAATGTCGGTAAGAGGCAGGCCTCAGTCAGCGTGTGGGAGTGCAGAGCTACTGCAAGACTGCCAGGCAGGGAGAAGGAAATCCCTGCAGACTGCCAGAGCCCTGGGACAGTAGTACGAGTGAGCAAGGCAGTGGTTGTGCACACCAGCAGGGGAAAGGCAGCAGTGGACACGCAGCACCTCCATAACCTGGCAGCAAACTTGTAAGACCATTGGCTTGGCCACATTTTAGGCCACACCGCTTGGGTATGCTATGCCCACTTTTTAAACTTTTGCATATGAAATTTTGCAACTTTTTGAAGGTTTTCTTTTTGCACAAAACTGTTTATAGAATTTCTAACACAAAAGCAGCTGGTAGCCTAATGAAGAAGATAATATGGTTAAAGCATATTGTACCCTCCAAGGACAATATAGCTTGGTGTTAGTTATGTAATGCACAAAGGTGCGGAGCTCACTGATAATGGCGCACATAGTTTTCACACAGTCAATGTTTTAGTAAATGTCAAGGATGAAACTTCATTATGCAGAAATTTTTATTCTTCACATTGGCTGCAGTACACCGACTAATAAAAGATCCAAAAAATAATAACTAATAAAAGAACCAACAGAAAATTAACTTTATTTAAATGGATTGGCCGAGCTACAGATATTGATGACCTATCATCCAGTAGGTGATCAATATCAGATCGGTGAGGGTCTGACACCCGGCAACCCCACATTCAGCTGTTTTGGGCAGCCGTGGGGCCAGAAACTATACAGTGTATGCAGTTAGATGCAGACAGCGCCATACACTGTGTAGTGGCCGTGTTGTGGTACTGCAGCTCAGCTCCCATTCAAGTGGCATCAGGATCATTGACTGTAGTACACATGCGTCAACACACCTATTTGAAACTGATGGCATATCCTACCCCTTTAAGGACCAGGCCAGTTTTAATTTTTTCCTCCTCGCCTTCAGGGCCATAACGTTTTTACTTTTTTGTTCACATACTGTAGCCATATAATGGTAGATTTCTTGCAGGACAAGTTGTATTTAAAGTTGTGTTTTTAATGGCACTATTTCATTTACTATATCTTCTTTTAAAAAATGAGGAAAAAAAATTGTTTGTGGGATAAAATTGAAAATAAAAATGGGGATCAGTATGATTACAGCTATACCAAATTTATATAGTTTTTATTATGATTTACTGTTTTAAAATAAAAGCTTTTTGAAAAAATGCCCTTTGCATTTTCATATTCTGACACCCATAACTTTTTTATATTTCCCTCTAGAGTTGTGAGAAGACGTGTAAATTTGTTGGTACCATTTTGTTGGTACCTGTTTGGCAGGTGACCAAAAACAGCAAATGGGGTTATTTTATTTATTTATTTCTTGTCCATTGCGAAGTTCACCGCACAGGATATATTTTTCTATAATAATAGTTTGGATGATTTGAGATGCGGCAATGCCAATTATGTTTATTTTTTTATTGTTTATTTTTATATGTAAAATTGGGAAAGGGGATGATTCATGACTTCGTAATATTTTTGTTTCTTTTGTTGTTGTTTTTTAAATATTTTTCTAGTCTCCCTAGGGGATTTGAACATGCGAACACTGCTTATAACATAGACTGCAATAGTTTCCTTTTGCAGTCTATGGACTTCCTGCTGGCTTCCTATTAAGCCCTACTGCAGGCCTGGAAGCCTTCACACGGTCCCAGACTGCTATAGCAACTGATTAGAATACCAAAATTTCGCTAAGGGGTTGGTCCAATCATAGAACAGAGACAGCCTCTGACAGGGGTTAAATGACGCCATTTTGGGATGCAATATGTATTGAATAACATTTTTTTTGGGGGGGTGCAATGGAAAAAACATCAGTACTGCTCCTTTTTTTGTTCACCATATGGTATAAGTAATGTTTACTCTATGGGTCGCTACAGTTATGGCAATACCGAATGTATATAGTTTTGTAAATCATTTGCTTTGTGTTGCCGCATTCCAAGATCATTAATCCCTTAGTGACCACCAATACGCCTTTTTACAGCAGTCAGTAAAGGGCTTTAGGCTGGGCCGCCGCTTTTTTACGGCGGCCCAGTCTAAGCGCTACACGGGTCTCCCATGCAGGTGGGGAGTGCGAGCACGGCTCTCACATGAGAGCCGCGGTCCTGCTCTAACAACCCGGACTGGCAGAAGTGCCGATCCGGGCTGTTTAACACTTTACATGCCGCAGGCAATGGCGCCCACCGCATGTAAAGTGCTGACAGAGGGAGCGGGGTGCTGATGTGTGGGAAGGCTGGCTGGGGCCTGTGAGTAATTACCAGCAGGCTGCGCCGGCTGCACTGGTCAGTTTCGGAATAGCATTGCCATTAAAATGCAATGCACTATAGAGATAATGCATTGCATTTTAAAAGCAATCAAAATACTGTTTGTTATAGTCCCTTTGTGGAACTATTAAGTGGTAAAGAAAAAAGTAAAAAAAAAAAAAACAACAACAACATTTTTTCAATAAAAAATTGCATTAAAAAATTACGCTTTTTTTTTCCATTGAAAATACGCTTTTCAATGAAAAAAATTGCAAAAAAAATTTCCCCCATATGTTTGGTATTGCCGCATCCATAACGACCCGGACTACATAAATATCACAAAAAGTATCCCCTACGGTGAACGCCGTAAAAAATAAAAAATAAAAAAAATGACTGAATTGCTAATTTATTCTTGGGAAGCGGCAATGCAAAAACATTTTTTTCTTTTAAAAAAAGGGTTTTATTGCAAAAAAGTAGTAAAACGCAAAAAAACTATATGTATTTGGTATCACTGTAATCCTATTGACCCAGAGATAAAAGATATTATGTAATTAATACCGAAAAATGAACGCTGTAAAATTTATAACATAAAAATGCAGTGGCAGTATTGCAGTTTTTTCCCATCTACCTCCCAGAAAGAGTTAATAAAAGTTAATCAAAAAGATATGTGTACCCCAAAATGGCACCATTGAAAACTACAACTTTTCCCACAAAAAACAAGCCCTCATACAGCAATATAGACGGAAAAATGAAAAAGTTATAGCTCTTGGAAGGTGATGAAAAAAGGAAGGAAAACGCAGTAAGGCCCAAAACAGGTTGGTCACTAAGGGGTTAACTGTGAAAGGGCCTGTTTTTTGCAACAAAACTTGCAAAAGTTTTCATTGGTACCATTATGCGGCACATAGGATTTTTTGAATAATGTTTATTCCTTTTTTTTTTTTCAGGAGGAGCAGTGAACAAAAAAAAAAAATTGGCATTGGTTTTAGATTTGTTTTTGTTTTGTTTGTTTTTTATTCCCAGGCACTATTGTTCTGAAAAGGTTATGGAACTTTTTAAACTTTTTTTTTATTTCCAGTAGAGACTTGAACATGCAATCCTCTAATCGCTTTTATGACACATTACATTTGGGGGGCCCGGCAAATCCCCATTCACTGTAATGGGATCTTTTGGGTGCCAGCTTTCTGCAGGAAAATACCACTGCAAGCCCCTTGAGTTTTTCCAGATTTTTTCATGTTACACCCAGAAACTTAAATGTACTTTTGGGGGGATTTTATGTAATAGACCAACACAAAGTAGAAAGTATGTGTAAAGTGAATGGAAAATGAGACATGGTTTTCAAAATAAAAATCTGGAAAGTGTGGCATGGGTTTATATTCAGCCCCCTGTACTCTGATACCCCTAAATAAAATTGCCTTCAGAAGTCCCCTAATTAGTACATGGTGTGCTTTCCACATCTTTTGCGGCCCCATTGAAAATTGCAGAACGGATGCGGACTCATTATCCACCCCTTAACACTGACCATAGGTTACAGTCCCTTTTACTGACCTCCACCATTCCTGGCCCCCTTGACAAAGACCTCCACAGCGGCTGCTCCTTTAACAGGGACCTCACAGTACCCCACTGCCTTAACAGTGACCTCACAGTACCCTGCTGCCTCCTTTTTTCATGGTTTTATCTTTAAGTAACTAAATACCTTTACTGGCAGGGCACCCCCCGCTGATGCTGGCACCCGGTCCGGTTTTTGAAAATAGCGCTCCTCCGCCCCGCTGTGCCCCCCTGTAGTTCTCCCGCTCAGTATGCTAATACTGAGCATCGGAACAGGGAGGAGGAGACGCCCGGGTTTCTCAATGGGTGTCTCCTTCTCCCTGGCTGTGCCGCGATCCAATCACATCGGAGAGCGTCACAACCAGGGAGAAAAAAAAAAAACTCCTTGGCTGTGACGCTCTCTGATGTGATTGGATCGCGGCACAGCCAGGGAGAAGGAGACGCCCATTGAGAAACCCGGGCGTCTCCTCCTCCCTGTTCCGATGCTCAGTATTAGCATACTGAGCGGAAGAACTACAGGGGGACACAGCGGGGCGGAGGAGCGCTATTTTCAAAAACCGGACCGGGTGCCAGCATCAAGATGGATGGGGTACCACTGCGCTCCGCAATCCAGAAAAGGGGGGGGCAGTGTCCTTGGCAGCATTGACAGCAGCATTGGGAGGGAGGGATGGAGGATCTCTGCGCCTGCCATCATGAACAGGGGGGAGTGGGACGTCTGTGTCCACAGCAGCACCGAGAGGAGGGAAGGAGGACCACTGCACCAGCCATCCAGAAGGAAGGGGGGGTGTTGTGTCCGTAATTAGTCCTTTCCGTATAGCGGTCCCTAAGGACCACGGCATGGAAGGGGTTATGGTTGCAGTTTGAAGCAGACTGTCAGCTGTCTGCTTGCAGTCTCACACACAGACTAAAGCCTCATTCACACGTCCGTGTCCGTGCTCAAATCCGTGAGCAGGTGGTCGGTGAGGCATCCGTGAAGCTGTCCGTGAAGGATCTGTGTTGGATCTGTGAGTCCGTTTTTTGCTGTCCATGTTGCTACCGCATCGCAATCCACCCCATTCACTATAATGGGAACCGACGTCGGCTTTCGTCTGGCTGATTTTCGTCAGGTCCCCAGGTGTCAGGTAGTGTCTGGCAGTGCCGGATCCTGAAATGGTAAATGCTAGTGTGAAATTAGCCTAAATACAGACACACACTGCACACAGGTATGTCTGGGATGTGACATGTAATACAGACACACAGTGCACACAGGTATGTCTGGGATGTGACATGTAATACAGACACACAGTGCACACAGGTATGTCTGGAATGTGACATGTAATACAAACACACAGTGCACACAGGTATGTCTGGGATGTGACATGTAATACACACACACAGTGCACACAGGTATGTCTGGGATATGACATATAATACACACACACAGTGCACACAGGTATGTCTGGGATGTGACATGTAATACACACACAGTGCACACAGGTATGTCTGGGATGTGACATGTAATACACACACACAGTGCACACAGGTATGTCTGGGATATGATATGTAATACAGACACACAGTGCACACAGGTATGTCTGGGATGTGACATGTAATACAGACACACAGAGCACACAAGTATGTCTGGGATGTGACATGTAATAAAGACACACAGTGCACACAGGTATGTCTGGGATGTGACATGTAATACACACACAGTGCACACAGGTATGTCTGGGATGTGACATGTAATAAAGACACACAGTGCACACAGGTATGTCTGGGATGTGACATGTAATACACACACACAGTGCACACAGGTATGTCTGGGGTGTGACATGTAATACAGACACACAGTGCACACAGGTATGTCTGGGATGTGTATGTAATCTTCTGTGGGGCAGTGCTGTTAGTTATATAGGTGAAAATGAGGTGACAGACTCCCTTTAAGGGCCCATTCACAAGACCATGTGAATGAGGCCGCATCTATTCCGCAATTTTATAATGTCTGCACAGAAGCAGTCTGTGGAGATCTCTCAGTCTCTCTATCTGCTGGTTATGCTTCTGTCTCTAAGACGGCTGCTGTTCTTCCTTCCTTAGCTTTTCCCCCTGATCCCCCTGCTATTGGCAGGTTGGTGCAAGTGCTTATGGGATTTGTAGTCCACTTCACCTCAGAAAAATCAGCACTAATCCCTGCTGCCGTGAGTCCCTGCTTGTAATTGAGAGCCAAAGTGTCCACTAGACCCACTACTTTCTCTGCAGGGGTTACACAAGAATAGACATTTCTATCAGAGGGAAGGATGCTCGGATCCACAAAATGCGGCACGCACGTGGCTAGTGTCCGTGTTTTGCAGTCCACAAAAATTGATATCGTTGTGTAAATGAGCCCTTAGGGAGAGAAATTGTGAAATGGTCTTCCCTCCTCCTTCCTCCCCTCTCACAGCATGTAGACTTACACAGTCTCTCTGTCTGTATTCCCACAGAGTACATTTTTTGGTAACTATGAAAATTTCTGATCATTTATAGAGAGTCTGCAAGCAGGGAATTACAGGCTGTTGGTAGTTGAGGGAAATGCTACTTTCCCCCCAATTTAGATATATTACAATCTTCCTTCTATTCATATGTACCATTTATATAATGTAACCGTAATTATCACAACCAGCACTATAGGAATGTGAGAGCATTACTGACCCCCATTATATCCTGATATACTGCAATGAGAATAAATAAGGAAGAAACCTCAGCAAGGAAACCACCTGTAATGTGTTATAGGTTCTTATAAATTCCTGTATTTTCCCGGTTCTGCTGTAGGTCTGCATATCCACCTGATACATTCAGCACATGGAGCTCTAGCATGGCAGCACTGCACGTAGGTCACGTCTCAGCAGGCCCGTATTACTTTTCCAAGAAACATATGGAAATCTTGTTTTTTCATACAACTATTTTATGAGCGCCCTCCAGTACTGCCGTCAATCACTCCATGCTGCAATCCTGAGAGCATTTTTCAAGCGACATTGCATATAGCTGCTGGGTTGTAATTATGTGGCTTCATATTACAATAACAAGGTATAGGATCCACAGTAAGGGCTCAAGCATGTGCAGTCAGTGCCCGTGCTGTGGACTGTAATTTGCGGTCCACAATTTACGGGCACTGACATTGTGGCCACCGCATGCGGATAGCGGACCCATTCATTTCAATGGGGTCCGCGATCTGCATCCGATGGTCTGCACCGCAAAAAAGTAGTGCTTGCGCTACTTTTTTGTGGTGCGGAGGCACCGCCTCTGTGCCTCCACTCCGCATCTCCTGGATTGCGGACCCATTGAAGTGAATGGGTCCGCGATCCATGATGCGGGCTGCACATGGCCGGTGCCCGTGTATTGCGGACCTGGCGTATGCGGGCCGCAATACGGGCACGAGCCGGCACCGGCCGTGTGCATGAGTCCTAAGGGTACAGCCACACGGTCAGGTTTCTAGATGCAGATTTGTAAGATAAAATCAGAAGTGAATCATAAAAGGTATGAAAGAAAGTATAAAGGACAAATACAACTTCACCACTTTTTTGAATTCACTATTTTCTAACTCCCTAGCAATGTAAATCCTCAATAATCAGGTATCTCCGGCAGTCCCATAGAGAATTAATGAAGTAGCAGCGCTCTTGCGTTACCTGCCTTCCATTCGTTCTGTCAAATAAGACCTTAAAGGGGTTCTCCAGGAATTAAAAAAAATGAAAATACTTAAGTATTGTTTTATGATAAATATATTCACAAATACCTTTTATTACTTAGAATGGCTTGTTTTGTCTAGGGAGCGATCATTAGGAGAAACAAAATGGCCGTCGTCCTATCAGTACACACAAAACCTGTCCTAATCCCACAGCAGGACAAGTTACTTCACCACAATGAGCCATAGTGCTGCCTCATCTTCCTCTCTGTTCCGCTTGTCAGGAATCATGATCCTGAATACAGGTGAATCTCTGTGCAAATGGAGAAGATGAGGAGACATGAGAGGAGGGTGAGGTGTGGCTAATCAGCAGCAGCACTTGTATGCAGTCTCCATTACCACAGTCTGTCCTGTCCGTCCTCTCTTCATAAACTAAATTCTCCAGAGATTCAGCTAAAGTTCTTATCATTTGTATTAAGGACGATAATTCCTGACAAGTAGAGCAGAGAGGAGGATGAGGCAGCTCTTTACCTCAGTCTTGTAAAGTAACTTGTCCTCCTGTGTGATTAGGACAGGTTTTGTGTGAACTGATGGGACAGCGGCCATTTTGTTTCCCCTGATGATTGCTGCCTAGACAAACGAGCCGTTATAAATAATGAAAGGTATCTGAGAATATATTTTAATAAAGTAATATTTAAGTATTTTCCTTTTCTTAATTCCTGGAGAACCCCTTTAATTCTTGTGATTATTGGGAGTCTGACCACTGGCATCAGTTTTGTAATATGGGTTAAAGGGGTTTACCGAGACTTAAAATCTGGATAGGTAATCAGCATCTGATTGGAGGGGGCCTGACACCCAGATCAGCTGTTTGAGAGTAGCGAGTTATAGAAAGGAAATAGAGGGGTGAGGGAGCATCTCTTGCAACACCAGGCCATGTGGACCACAGAGATAGCTCATCTAGGAGGACCTGCAGGGTCTTAGGCTACCAAGGATTTGGCACATTTGTGTCAGCAGAGTGGTCAAGTAATCAAGCTACCATGACTCCGCTGCATGGTGGTGGAAAACATGTTAAGACACCATCACTACAGTTCAGGACAGGCATAGCTGGAAGCCTGCATCATACAGTGGACACCTACAGTCCCAGGTCTCAAGAGTACAGAATTAGGGAAGGGAATCAGGAGAGAGACACTGTCAGCTAGCAAACTTGTGAGTGTCATCTTCGGCCACATTGCCAGCCATCTGTCACGAGGGGAGCAAGTGAGCCCTGAGAATCCACCCACACTGCTGTCCCTGCCTGATTGCACGACCTGCCCGAAGCAGCGGTCCACAACTGGGTGGCTGTCCCTAGCTTAGCTAAGTGCTGGGCCTTAAAGGGAAGGGAAAAATGGGACACAAATAACAAACAAACAACAGAATAACACAGAAGTGAAACGTTACCAAGCCGGAGTCCAATACCAAGAAAGCGATCAAATCCAAATCAGAGACACAAACTGGAACCAGGGGAAGCCAAAAGTCAAAAGCCAAGAGGTAGCGTCAGTCCAAAAGGGTCAAATAAGGTCAGGGCCGAGGTTAAGAAGCCGAGGTTAAGTACAGGTATAGTAAATCCAAACAAAGAAGCTAGTGTGGTAAATCTAGAGAAAAACCAATCACAGGCAACCTGTGGCCAGCAGGCTGCCTGTTTACTGCACAATGAGAAGTCACATGACATAGCCAGCATCACGTGACCTGCACCTTGCACCTGCTCGTTGTCAAGGGGACGAGGAAGGACGCCGGCCACGCTGAGGGAAACGCACGCTGCTGGCTCCTCTCCGCCCCCTGTAGCTATGGAGACAAAGACACCGGCCATGTATGTCGCCAGCTCATCTCTCTGCCTCTCGGGCGGTGCTGCGCAGAGAGCGTGCCGCCGGCTCCCTGTTACACCATTATACTCCATTATCTGGGAGGAGAAAACTGCACTCTATATGAAGTCTTCTAGATGTGCTGCTATTTGTTTTTTGCACTCAATAAAGGAAGACATTTTTTGTTCTTTAATCTCTGTCTGGTTCCTTCACATAACATTTTTTACTGCAATGAACCCCAGGGAGCCACGGCCTGAGGTAATTCACCATGACACAACAACATATCATAAGGGCTACTATTACTCCCATGCTCTGCAGCGGCTCCTCAGGGGCTCTTTGCAAAAAGAATGTGGCAGGTCACTTTTTTTTTTTTTAATGGCAAAGGCTAGAGAGAGTAGTTGTCAGGGACAAAGAAGAACAGGAAACTAATTTTTTTGCAAGTGACATTTTTACAAAAAGTGGGCATGGTAAAGGTGGGGGCAAGGCCAGTGGGACCAACAAACCTATGTTAATTTTTGCCAGTTTTCTGGGGCAGCTGCCATAGATTTCGTTCTAGAGTATGGATTGTCGAAGGATATGTATAATGAAGAGATATGCGCCGTGTCATAAATTAGGCACATCCTCCATCAATGCAAGAGAGACGGCCTCTGATAAAGCTTCCCCTATGTATAAATACAGTACAGAGATCTCTCCCATCATCTATTTATCCCCGGGACTGTGACTGTGACGAGGGGACATCCTCTGCGTCTGGAGGAAAGAAGGTTTGTACACAAACATAGAAGAGGATTCTTTACGGTAAGAGCAGTGAGACTGTGGAACTCTCTGCCTGAGGAGGTGGTGATGGTAAGTTCATGGTAAGTTCACTAAAAGAGTTCAAGAGGGGCCTGGATGTATTTCTGGAGGGTAATAATATGACAGGTTATAGTTACTAGAGAGGAGTTGATACAGGGAGTTATTCTGATGCCTGATTGGAGTCAGGGAGGAATTTTCTTCCCCTAAAATGAGAAAAATTGGCTTCTACCTCACAGGGTTTTTAGTTTTTTTTTTCTCTGGATCAACTTGCAGGATAACAGGCTGAACTGGATGAGCAGATGTCTTTTTTCAGCCTTAAAAATGATGTTACTATGTTACTATATCCCTAGATGAATTCCTTGAGAGGTGTAGCTTCCAATTTGAGTCTGCATTGGAGTACTTTCCACTAAATGTATGAAATGTTGCATAGTGTTTGTGTTAAATTCAGTGCATCTTTAAACCTAAGGCCACCTGTGCACCAGTGCAGGTAAATGCACATAAGATCTGCACGAATTTGTGTTTCTGCAGGATATCCTCACCAAAATCCGAAGACGACGATGAAGCAATACTAGATTCTCTCTTTATTCTTCTCAACTTACAAATAACAGTACTGGCCTTGAAGAATATTCTCAGTCCAAGGTCCCTTTGAACAGAGAAAACATGGCACCTCTACCTAACTTATAACTTCCATGATCTTGGGTCAGGTTCTCCTGATACCTCTCCAGATGGACAGTGGGACGTGACAGGTCAGTCTGCTCCTCTAGACCCCCATCTCTGTTTGATATTGGCTCTATCCTACTGGATTTTCATGCTTCTTCCTCTACTGATGTGGGTCTGACCACTATACTGTTGGCATCTTGTTTGGAGTCCTCTGTCTGCGGTAAACTGCAGATGCTGAGGGAGATAATACAGGCACTGCTGACCAAATATGACATAGATTCCCTGGTGCAGCATTCACATGGGCAGGCTCTGGAGATCATCAGAGGAGAGATGGAAAAGCTGAGTACTAGGCTAGGGAGGAGAGTGCCAGAGATACCTTCTACCTGACCTTTTCTCTTCTATCCCAGGGTCTAATCGGCTCTCCCCGGATTGCCCTGCTCCATTGCCTCAGCATTCTAGAAAGAGTGACCATCGCCCTGCTGTTAAAGGTGATGTTCTAAAGGTGATGTTCTAACTGTCCTTCCTCCAGCTCCAAATCGGTCAGTGGACCTACCACAACCTGTAGTTCGGGGTGGTGCTGTTCTTGGAGAAGGCAGCCATGTTTTTCTGTTCCTGGAAAACCGCTTTAAATATGATGTGCTATAAGATAACAGTTATATAATTTAAAGGATTCACTGCACACTTTTCTGACATCACCTATATTAGGGATGCCCAACTTGCGGCCCTCCAACAAAACAAACTCCCAGAATGCTTGGACAGCCTACAGCTATTAGGGCATGCTTGGAGTTGTAGTTTTGCAACAGCTAGAGGGCCGCAGGTTGAGCATCCCTGACCTATATTAATACACAAGTAGGGTGAAAGTTCTGTATGGGAACGTCAAGGCCTATATTTAAGGTTTTCCATATATGAAGAGGCAGAGGCACCTACATGTGTACGAGATGCCTTTATCTATTCTATATATGACTCACAGAGACAGACATGAGGGTTGTCTATAGGGGTTGCTGCTGGAAGAGGACCACAAGGCAGTCACACAGAGGCCTGAAAAGAGGTTTCTATCTCTGACCTACAATATGATACCTTCAGGATGGACACACTGACATGGACAATGTATTGATGAGCCTTAATATATTATTCCTGTAATCAATCAACTTTTACCAAGACTGAAAAAAATTCTCATTATTATTCCGAATGCCAAATATCACATACACTACATTTGGAAAGGATATCTGATTTTTAAAAATATTTTTATGGATATTTTACACAGCACAGTTCACTTTTGAATCCATTTGAGAATAATATGAGGTAGAAAGAGGAGCTGAATATTGATTGAAGAGTTGTGTATAATCTGAACTTGAAGAGTTAGCTCCTGAATACAAACTTCTATCCGTGATTTACAAAGCAGCCGTGTTTTGTTGTACGGTAAAACAATTGTTTCCGCTTTTATTCATTCCCAAGTTAATAAAATATGTTCCAGGAGCTGTATGCATCACCAGCAGTCAAGGAGAGGGATATGAAAATGCAGACAGTGTACCAAGCGTCACTGTAATAATGACAGCGGAAACCATACTCAAGAATGCACACAAACAATACACGTATTGTCATGGAAAAATATGTTTAACACGCTCTCCATCAAAAGTTCCCACCTGCCACAACAAGATGAACTTATTCATGTGGATTCCAGAGGACATTTCTTAGGTCTAGGACAAAGAGAGAAATAAGTTTCCTGTTGTACAGACATAAAGTCTATTATGTCTGTACAACAGGAAATTTATTTCTCTCTTTGTCCTAGACCTAAGAAATGTCCTCAGGAAAGACAAAAAACAGCTTTGTTCCATAGCCTTGGGTTGAGGAGCGCATGAGCAAGATGGAGGCCCCAACTTGTACGATCATGGTCTAAAAAGCAGTCCTGACTTCTGAGAACATCAGGAGGACCGTAGTTCAGAATAGGCAGGGTCAGGATTCAGCCTTAGGCCTATATTACACCAACAGATTATCTAACAGATCATTGGTCAGATGGCTGTGTACACACACAGATCTTTTGTTATACACACCCACTATTGGTCTGGTTGGCCAGATATTGGTCAGATAATCTATTGGTGTAATACAGGCCTTAGCCTCACCAGATGCAGCCAAGAGCTTTGAGTCAGTGGAATGGCCTTGTCTTAGAAAATTTGGGTTTGGCACAACGTTCCAAAAATTGGTACAAATTTTGAATGCTACCCCTTCCCAATGTGATACTTTTTTTGATCAGGCACCGCCAGTAGTTTAAGGGCATCTGCATAGGAGGCAAGGAAGACAGGATTGGCCTCTATGTGGATGGCATGATTTGTTTATGCCCCAGCCAGATACTGCTCTGTGCTATTGATGTAATTCATGAATTTGGTATCTTGTCTGGCTTACAGGCTCACAGGGCTCATTCACATCATTGTATCCGTTTTTTTGCGGACTGCAAATTGAACATCTGCGAAACATGGATACAGGCTGTGTGCGTTCCTCATTCTGTGGATCGGAACACCCTTCTCCATGATAGAAATGCTTATTCTTGTCCGCTAATAAGAACAAAAATAGGACATGTTCTATCTTTTTTGCGGGGCCATGGAATGGAAGTGCGGATGTGGGCAGAACATGGTGTGCTGTCCACATCTTTTGCAGCCCCATTGAAATGAATGGGTCCGAATCTGATCTGCAAATATGGTTGGGTGAATGGGTCCTAACTGGGATAAAACAGTGTATCTACCCATTTGGAGAACTAGATGCTCCTGTCCTACCCATTTAATGGGACTCAGTGGTCAATTGGTTTAAATATCTTCCTCCTGAGAGCCCATGTGCATGACAAATTTAAAGATTGGAAATCGTTGCCAATATTGGTAGAAGATCAGAATAATCTAGTCAGATTAATAATACTGCCCAAGGGCCTATACATACTCCAGCAAGAGTATATTTAGAGAACGCACTGGGTCATTAATTTGGGGACACTCTTGATCCAAATTGAGTCTGAAAGTTCTGAAGCGTCATAAGATCCAAGCTGGAATGGCGTTCCCGGACTGCTGTGCAATATATTGTCAATCATTTATGATACTTATACTCCAGCGTAACCTTGAGCTCTTTTCCTAATTCAAAGCTTGGTCGGACTGGAGCACCAGATTACCAGAAGATTCTCTGGTGGGCCTAAGCTCTGATACCATAATGGGCCTCAAAGATCCAGAAGAAAATAACACAGACTGCCTTTGGTGACAATCACTTGCCATTCAGGCAGAGCGTAGCTATAGTGGAAGCGGCTGCTACAGGGCCCGAACTCAGAAGGGGCCCATTCAGGAGGAGGACTGAAATATTTTATTGTCAGCGCCCCCCTCAACAGTTTTATACAATGACATGATATACAGTGACACTGTAGGAAACAGATGGAACGGCTGCCAAGCCTGGTGTGAGAGAGCCATCTTGACTAGCCGCAAGAGTAAGGGTTGTGCGGGACTGGGTGTGCCCAGTCAGTTCTAGTTACCCCACTGCACTTGGGTCTTGTTTCTTTGATTCAAAACCTAGTGAACTTTATTGATAATACATTTTTTTATGATATAGGGCAGAGATGGCCAACTTGTGGCTTTCCAGCTGTTGTAAAACTACAATTCCCACCATGCCGTGCTTTAGGCTTATAGCTGTAGGCAGCCTGGGCATGCTGGGAGTCGTAGTTTTGCAACAGTTGGAGAGCTGCAGGTTGGCCATGATATAGGGGTTGGCCCTTGAAAATAATTTCCTCTAAAGGGCCCAGGAAACCCCAGTCTGACACTGGGGTACTATTGTGAGTTGATCAATCAATGGCCGGTCCTGGAAATGTACACTCCTTTCCAAAAACATCTGTTACTGATTCATTATATTGGGCAAATATTTCCCTATGGGACAATTGATGCCTACTTCACCTTGTAATGTTCAGACTGTTGGTGCAGTGGTGTAACTACAACTTACTGGACCCGACAGCAAATTTTTGAATGGACTTTCCCCCGCCTCCCCAGCAACTTCTTCACAACCCCCAACTCACATGCAACCCCCACTCTTGTGGCTAGTCAAGAATGAGCTCTCAGACCAGGCCCAGCAGTCACTCCGTCCGTTTCCTATAGTGTCACTGTATATAATGTAATTGTATAATACTGTTGAGGGGGGACCTGACAATAAAATCTTTTAGTCATCCTCCTGAGGTGGCCCCTTGTGGATCTGGGCCCCAAAGCAGCTGCTTCCCCTGCTTCCCCTATAGCTACTCCCCTGTGCTGATAGATGTATACTGGGTGACCTGTTCTCTCCACCACCCGCCTTTTACCCCGCTGGACCTGTTGCACATGTAAACTTCCTGCATGCACGGGGTAACATGCGCCACTGCAGCCAATGTCACTGTGGACACGTGAACCCCATCAAACAGGAAGTTTACGAATGGGGACCTGAGTGTGGCAGCAGCAGAAGGACCCGGGAACCAGCGGTAGGGAGCAGACAAGTACTGTATGCTTCTCTCCGCAGTAGTGTATAAACAACACAAATGCCTGGGTAAATTCAACAGGGAATATGGTGTAATTCGTCCTTAACTCATTGCCTCCCAAGCTTCGTCAGACCATTGCTCGGCAACTTCATGATTTACGCCCCCCACTGTTCCTCCCGCACAGCATTGAATGCCTACTTAATATTCTGCTATGTTCCCCTTCAGATTAGCATCACCAACTGCAGCTTAATTGAATCCACTGCAGAAATCTGCACATAGGTGTAATAGTTTGAGCTTATTATTTTAAGGTTTATCTTGCTGTTTGATATGATGTCTTGTATTTCTCCTTATGCTTAGTGATAATTGCAATTTACCTATTTTATGATTTGAATTTTTTTTATTTTTGCATGTTCTGTTTCGCTGACAAGTTTACAATACCGTATACCTACTGAATGCTATGTAAAATTTATGGATATAGAATGTATAATTTGTTGGACTGTTGCAACTAATCAACTAATTTTTCAAAGCAAAAAATCAGCTCAAAATACCCTTCATTGGATATTGCCTAAAATTAGTGCTGCGCGATGCACGCTGTGGTGAATTTTGCTTTATTTGCTCATGCCTGTCATCACCTCCTCAAATACCATTCCATCAACACAAAAAGGAAATGAAAACTAGAACATAGAACACCTAATCATATGGTCAAATCTGTGTATTTTGCAATACACGTTATGTATCTGTGACCTGACAGCTTCAGGTCCAGGACCCAGCAGTACTTAAATGCTAATGATCCGACCTCTGAGTAATAAACTTTGTGCACAATCAATACCATCAGCCTGAACTATGACACCGGCTTTGTTAATGTAGGATGGAGCATCATTTATGATGACATTTATATATTGTTATGTATTACACAAAGCAATTAACCTATAAATTCCGTCGTCTACGCTGTTAGCTGTTTGATATACTTTTAATGGAGCACTTCTTCACCGCACTATTTAAAAGGTTTCTTCACCAACAGGTCATTTTAAAGAATTTGGTCTTCACTTGTTCTTGACAGAAACACATATAAATATCAGAACAGCCATATACATGTCATACTAATATATAAAAGACATGCCATGCTGCCAACCACTCACTTCTCTGATTGGCTGCAGTGGTCACATGGTTTAACCACAGCTAATCACCAGCAGATTGAAGCAGAACTACATAATACTAACTGTAACTGCTGAAGCTCATCTTCTTAGCTTACCTCTCACCTCCCTGTATGAAGTGTTGTACATTTGATGTTTTGCATGTAACCTGTATGTAGTGGAGCAGATTTATCAAAATTGCCTAAAAAAATATATTTGTTGCCCATAGCAACCAATCACAACACAGCTTTCATTTTTACCAGAGCAGTTTAAGAAATTAAAGCCATGCTCTGATTGGTTGATATGGGCAGCAAATATATAAAACCATAAAAAAGCAAAACAGGAAGGAGATCCACATCTCTTGCCCTGTAAATGTTTCCATATTTTGTATTTTAACATTTCATGGAAAAAGGAAAGAAATGACCAACAAGAGTCTTCTAGAGCCCAGTGTATTTTTTTCACAATGGGCATACGGGGATTGTGATGGCATGGATGGGGCAGAGGGGCGACTCTCAGCAGGGAATAGTGATGGCATACAGAGGGCAGAGTGGTGACACACAGGGAATAGTGATCACATACAGTGGACAGAGTGATGACTTATAGAGGACAGTGATGGCATATAGGGGGCAGAATGGTGACACACAGGGAACAGCAATGGGATACAGAGTGGTGACAAACAGGGGACAGTGATGGCTCACAGGGAATAGTGATACCATGCCCAGGGACAGAGTGGTGACCAGGGGCGGATTGGCCATAGACCCTACAGGTAAATTTCCTGGTGGGTCAATGCCCCACGGGGCCACCCAAGTCCTCTTCTCTGCCGCTGACCGGGTACATAATGAGCTCTGAACAGTAAGTAACACTGTGAGAATCAGGTACCCATGTTCCCAGCCAGCGTCGGAAAAAAGCCTCCTGAATTTATCTGCTGTGGCCCACATCTCACCTCCTAAGCCCCCTGCTTCATAGGCAACTGGAGGAGGAGGACAGACGATGGTAGCTATTGATGGCCACCACAGAGGGCCAGCTTTTGGGGAAGTAAGCTTTTTTTTTCCTGGGCCACTTTAAGTTCCCAGCCACTGTTGGTGACGCTCTATTGCTAGTTATAAATGTTCACTCTGTTTACTGCACTCCTAAAATAGGCCCAGTTGGTCAGCTTGGTGTTCCTCTGTCCTGAAAGGGTCAAGTGGGTGGAGCCATTTTAGGAGTTGGTGGTGAAGTTTGTGCTGAAGTAGAGTGAAACGTACAGGGCCAGATGGCTTTAGTTGTAGTATGTGATTAACAAATTAAATTATTAATTAATTATTAATTATTAAATAATTAATTATTATTAATTAAATTATGGGATGAACCGAGGCCAACAATGGGTACAAAACACAGGGTCCCTAATATACAGTCTTACACTATGTTATCAACACTGTGACACATGCAAACAAAAGTGAACCTCGGACCATTCAAGTGAGCTGGGCTGGGCTGTACCAGACATAGGTATGGACGTCATTGTACCAGCTACCACAGTATAAGGAGCGCCTCATTCTACTTACAAACCATAGAAGTCTGACTGCTGATCCCAACAAGGGATTATCTGTTCTTGTTCTCAGAAGAGTGGTGTTCACACATGCAGGTTCTTTCTATATAATATTTTAATGAGGGTGGGGTAGTTTATAAAAACAGATGAATGTTATTCAAAGGGAAAACACATTATTTATCCAAAATGCACATTTTCCATAAGAAGGTAAAATGAGACATTGGTAAATACATTGGGGGGAGGATGTTGTCCATTAATACACCAGAACACGGAGGGGTACAAACATAGTCTCCCTCTCTGAATGACCCAGAACATCAGTGCATTATGGGGACAGTCCTGTGATTTAAATGGGAATTGTGTAATGCTTCATTTCACCAGTGGGGTGCTACAGGAGAAATGAACACTTTGATGTTAATTTCTCCACAGATTACGGTTTATCCCTGGAGGTGCCAGCAGCTGACAGCAGACACGCTGTGATGAATTTATCAGATGACCTCTTCTAACAAAAAGGCATTGTGCACATTGTAGCCCCTTTAATGTCTGTTATCTATTTTTACCATTAAAATCTATATAAATATATCTCAAAATTGAATACGTGTGACTTTTATTATGGATCCTTTAGAAACATAAGTGTCATGCTGGCATTCAAAAAACAGCCTAAACTCTGTGTTATTTGCAATACTGTAATGTGCTGTACTTCTCTTTTTAAACCAGCTGGGGGCGACATTTATCTGGAACACTGTGTGTACTGTACAGGGTCCTAAAGAAGATCCTGTCCTCCCCGTAGAGGATGATTCCCAGCTTCTAGCACCTCTTTCGGAGGGGCCACTTCTAAATTGAAATATAAAGTGATCTATAGAGAGAAAACTATTTATTAACTTATAATTTAACCACCTGAAGGAAAATGTAACTTCTTTTACTGTATATTTTGAATTGAAGTCTCATCATTTATCCCCATGTTCCAGCGGTTATCACTTTTTCCTTAGTTTAGCCATTTGAGACCTTCAATGAGATGTAGTTTTTATAAGAACCATTTTGGGTCACATGTGATATATGAAATTAGTTTTATTAATTTTGAGGGAGAAGAGATAAAAAACTGCAATTTCTGAATCTTTTTCATAGATATATAGAAAGAAAGAACTCTATTAGATATTCCTCTCTAGAGGTCATTTATCACTCATTATCACTATTACTGTAGCATGTGATGGGTATTGCTAAAGAAGCAGTATGCGAGTTTTACGCTAAAGATCCAATATGGACAGAATGGGAACAGTATTCAATCTAAACTTTGTTTGTGTGGCTTTGTGTGACAAATTTGGTCCCGTGATCCAGGCATTGGTAAACATCTGGGTGATGGTATCATTAAATGGCCTAATTAGGCCCAGAGGGGGGAATTAGATGAACAAGCGCTCATTTTTTCAGTCCTTCGCTGATTGATGGGGGGGGGGAGCTGACCGATAACATGCACAGATGTTCATGTTACCCTCTCCCTGGAGTCATGTACAATTTTACTGGGAGAGAATATCTAGCCCTTTACTGGCCCCCTTCCTCATCCATTCTAGCCATCACAGTCATCTGAAGGGGGGCAGCTTTACAGGGGTTCTCCAAGTTAAATTTATTGATGACCTATCCTCACGATAGGTCATCAATATCAGATCGGCGGGGGTCCGGCCCCTGCCGATCAGCTATTTGAAGAGGAGGCGTGCGCCGTGCCAGCGATGCCTCCTCTTCATTGTTTACATGCTAGCCGTAACATTAGTAGTGGTGAGCAGGTGTAATTACACCTAACCACCCCATTCATTTCAATGGGAAGGCTCATTCCCATACAAGTCTATGGAAGCGATCCTTCCCATTGAAATGAATGGGGCAGTTAGGTGTAATTACACCTACTCACCGGTACCCATGTTACGGCTAGCGTGTAAACAATGAAGAGGAGGCACGGCACGGTGCCGGGTGTCGGACCCCCGCTGATCTGATATTGATGACCTATCCTGAGGATGGGTCATCAATAAATTTAAGTTTGGGAACCCCCTTAAGCGTTAACATCTCAGGCTACAATTGAGCTAAAGTGAAATTTTTGCCATGTTTTAAAGCTGGCAATCTAATGTTTAAAATAAGACTATGACTGCAGTGCTAACATCTATAAAACAGAGATAAAACCCTTGGAAATTGGATCGTAAGTGAGATTTGTAGGTTTTTAAAGTTCTCACTGGAGCCTGCGTTGTATGGCTGTTACTCCAGTTGTATGGCAGCTAGCACAGTAATGGTAGTCTTAAAGCTTAGATTTCAACTTTATAACAAGGCAAAGATCATGGCTCTAGTTCAATTGTAGCCTGAGATATTAAAGGTTAAAGCAGCTGTGATCTCAGCCAAATACTGTAAAGTTCGCAGTCCGATTCTCAGGACTGGTGGTGGTTGCAGATTTTGGCTCCCCACCAACTATGAAATGACGGCTAGGAATACCCATTTACTTAAGACTTTACTTAAGTCAAAGTCTTCTGTAGTTTGTAAACTGCTCCAAGGGGCAAGAATTTTTAATGGACGACAATAGGATGGCTAGGAAGATCCTCCCACATAAACCTAGAGGTGGCTACAAGACAATGTGGGCAGATGGTTAGTGGCAGGGTGGGCATCAGAACCAAGAAAAAACGGGTAGAGGCCCATGGACATCTAGGTAAACATGCTCTACATTTGTGAAGCCGAGGATTGGGTGAACAAGGGGTCCTCTTTCACTGTAAAGGCCCATGTACATCTGGAGCCAACCCTGATTAGAAGTCTTAGCCATAATGGATAATCTTGATTGGCCATAACACTCGAAGGTCTGGACACGTAGTATGGAAAATGGAGATGTTAATAGGTCTATGTCATAGTTTCTACCCCTCTAGGGCGCCTTTTGTTCATCATTTGGCTCTCCACAGGATCCTGCGTTTTCTGTTACCTCCCTAATCACAACCTCTTCGTTGCCTCTGAATGTAATTGGAACAAATCCTTCTCCATCTTCGGTGAGGATGATCCACTTTGAACCTAGAGAAAACATCTATATACTTTAGAAAGTTCCTGGAAAAAAAGATCACTTTTAAAGGTATATTACATATTTTCAAGATCCCTGCTTGCTGTCAGAAATCTGTCCTGGTCATGTGATGGACACGCAGGTGCACGGCTCATTTCAGTACAGTTATCAGAGATGTGAGACATGTATGTCTATCACATGACCAGGACAGAGTTGTATCTACTGGAAGTAAACAATTAAAGGGGTTTCCTGAATGTTTTATACTGACGCCCTATGCTTAGGATAGGTCATCAGTATCTGATCGGTGGGGGTCCGACTCCAGGCACCCACGCTAATTAGCTGTTTGAAGAGGCCGCTGTGCTCTGGTGAGCGCTACAGTCTCTTCCTAAGCCAGCGGTGTCACAAGTGAGTGGAGCTGAGCTGCGATACCAAACACAGCCACTATACAATGGGTGGCGCTGTTTATAACAAAATGAATGCGTTTTATTTTATTAAAACGGAATACCCCTTTAAATTAATTTGAAACAGATCTTTTAATTAACTATACTTAAGACTCGTAGAACTGCCCATACAATTCAATAATGTGCCACCTTGGTTGAACTGTGCCAGATTATTGGAACGTCACTGTTCTTACTATTGACATGTCCTGCAGGCACAGTGATTACAACAATGCAAGTAATAGGCGGTGTGTGCTTGTTCTGAAGAGCTGGAAGGTGGAAAATTCCCACCTGGTGAGACATACCCCAGCATCTCAAGTAAATATAACATGGGGGGCTTCCTCAAGCCTGAATTACTATTTTAGTGTTCATATGACAAAATAGGTGCAACATTACAGTCCCATATGTATGTTATGATTATCTATTACAAGCAGAATCCAATCTAATTTCCTAGTGACCTATAATATGCCTAAAATTAACACTTATGGACGAAGCTGATTGGATACGTTACCAAATTTCATTTCAATGGTGTTAAAGTGGAAGATCTCCTGCAATGTTCTGAAATGAAGCTTTCCATGACACAGGAGAACAGCTCTCGCCTCGCTTGCTTCGTCATTGGATGAGTTCTTGGAATCAAGAGCAGAGAGGAAGAAAATTAACAGCAGTTCGGAATAGGTCATCATTATCAGATCGGGGGGGGGGGGGTTTACGACAACCCGACACCCCCATGATTAGCCATATCAGGCTGCCACAGCTTCAAGTGCGGAGTGGAGGCAGAAGGCTCCATACACTGTTCACTTGAATAGGGGTTTAGCTAAAATACCCTGGCTTCAGTGTAGTGGCAGATTGATCGTCGTGGTTCCAACTGTCAAACTCCCACCAATCTGATAGGATAGGCCTCCATAGTAAAATCCTGGAAAACCCAATGGATGGAGCTGTGTAATTCCAGCCCTAAAACAGCTGATTGGCAGTGGGTGCGGGGAGTTGGACCCCCCCAATCAGATATCGATGGCCTATCCCGAGTATGGGCCATAATTAGTAAAATCCTGGAATACCACGTCTCAGGGTGTAGAGACACACCCTATTAAAAAGTAATGCCCTGTCATCTATTTAGTCATATATTTCCAAGAAAAATAAACAAGGAATAGCAAAACAAGAAAAAAATTCTACAGTTTAAAAAAGTAATGCAATGGGAAGAAATACCCAAGTCCATCAGGATGTAGAGGGAACCTGAGGAAGGGCTTCTTATCGGCAGTACACATGGGCTGTATTGGGAGGGCTCCTTTTCTCTAGTATTTCTCTATGTTCTCACCTACGAGGTGTCATTTATAGTAATGGTTTCTTACGTTTGTGGCAGAGGGACCTTTGGGTCCTAGAAAAAGGTTTTCCAAGGCCTCACAAATTTATATAACAACAAGAACTGTTATAAATTACTACAACAAGAGGAGACTTACCGGTCCTCCACGATCCTTCGTTGCCGCACCACTGCTGCCCATCACTCTCCATTTCCAGCGTTGCATTGATGACATCTCTGGCTACCCTAAGTGATCACTGCAGTCAGTCACTGGCCTCAGTGGTAGTGCAGTCCACGAAAATAGACTGTTCTTTATTTTATGTTATTTAATCTGTTAATGCTTTGTATTGTGCTTTATATGAATTCCCGAAAGCTGTCTGTAGGTGGTACTATTTAGTTAATAATGCCCTGACTTAGCAGAGGGAATTAGCTGTCTAGTTAGTACTGCATCAGCCACTTCAGTTTAGCTCTGCCTGCAATTTAGGGCAGAGGCGAATTCAACTCCAGGAGAAACATCATTCCTGTTGAGAGAATAATTCCTGCTATTATCTGCAATTTTAGGGCTCAGGAGCCATTGCTATCTCTGAGACAACTACAACTGCTGGTATAGGTGATTTGAGATACAGTATCACTCATTAACTGGTGAATTAGGCCTAAAACCTATTCATGAACACACTGTCCACATTAATCAAAACGACCTAGTTGCAAACAGCAACCAATCAGAGCTCAGTGTTCATGTATTAAACTGCTCTGGGAAAATGAGAGCCGTGCTGTGATTGTTTGCTATGGGCAACAAGGTCACTTCTTTATGTTTGACAATTGTGATCAACGGCCCATCATTTTTTTTCACTCAAATCTGGCTGTACCTCTTTACTGATGCCCTGGGGCTGTGACCTGCTAGTACCCTGTGCATGGTGTACCCAGTTAACAACCCTTTGTGTGGTATGCTTATTTGCTGTTGTGTGTGTGGTATGCCTAGTCACCACCCTATACATGGTGTACCCAGTCATCACTCTGTACATGGCACTCCCAGTCATCACCCTGTACATGGCGTACTCAGTAATCACCCTCTAGGTGGTCTATCCAGTCATCACCCTCTATGTGGTGTACCCAGTCTCACCCTACATGTGGTGTACCCAGTCATCACTCTGTACATGGCGTACAGAGTCATCACCCTATATGTGGTGTACCCAGTCATCACCCTGTACATGGTGTGTCCGTTCATCTCCCTTTATGCCCAGTTATCGCTCTGTATGTTTTGGGTCCAGTTTTCTCTCGGTATGTGGTTTACCCAGTCACCACCCTGTATGTGGCGTGCACAATCATCACCCCATTTTGTGTGCTCAGTCATCAACTACTATGAGGTTTGCCCAGTCATCACCTTGCACATGACAATCATCACCCAGTATGTGGTGTGCCCAGCTATCACCAAATGTGTAGCGTGCCCAGCCAGCACCCAGTGCGTGGTGTACTCAGTCATCACCCGGTATGGATTGTACCCAGTCATTGCCTAGTATGTGGTGTGCCCAGCCAGTACCCAGTGTGTTGAGTACCCATCCATCATTCTGTACATGGCATACCCAGACATCACCCAGTATGTGGTGTACCCAGCCAGCACCATTGTGTAGTGTACTCACTCATTACTCTGTACATGGCGTACGCAACATCACCCATTCTGTATATGGTGTACCCAGTCATCACCCAGTGTGTGGTGTACCCAGTCATCACCCAGTGTGTGGTGTACCCAGTCATCACCCAGTATGTGGTGTACCCAGTCATCACCCAGTATGTGGTGTCATCAACCAGTATGTGATGTATCCTAGTATGTATGTACCCAGTCATTGCCCAGTATGTGGTTTACCAAATCATTACCCTGTATGTGGTGTACTCAGTCATTACCTACATACTATATGGAGTACCCAGTCATTAACCAATATGTAATGTACTCATTCATCACCCAGTATGTGGTGTTTCCAGTCATTACCCAGTATGTGGTGTACCCAGTTATTACCTTCTATGTGGAGTACCCAGTCATTACCCATTATGTATTGTACCCATTCATCACCCAGTAAGTGGTGTACCCAAGTATGTGGTGTACCCAGTCATCAACCAATGTGTGGTTTACCAAATCATTACCCAGTATGTGGTTTACCTAGTCATCACCCGGTATGTGGTGTACCCATTCATTGCCTACTATGTGGTGTACTGAGTCATCACCCAGTATGTGGTTTACCCAGTCATCACTTTGTATACGGGGTACCCAGTCATCACCCAATACGTGGTGTATCCAGTAATCACCCAGTATGTAGTGTACCCAGTCGTCATCCAGTATATAGAGTGTCCAGTTGCCTAGAGGCTCAGCTTTCTCTCCGCAACTACTGCACTGTCTACACTTTGACTGACAGCAACAGGAAGTGAAAAATGTCATCACAACTGGTCCTGTCAATCAAAGTGCAGATGACGCAGCAGTTGCAGAGAGATCAGAGCCTCTAAGTGTAATTGCAATGCCCACAGTATAGCCCAAGTCTTGTACATGATTATATGAGATACTTGCCAACTCTCCCAAAATGTCCAGGAAAAAGGGGAAACCTACAGGACTGCAATACCATAGAAATCTCTCAGACGCTGTCTGGATGCTATGTCATCAGGCTTGGCACCAGCACCCAAATACACATTCAGGGGATCTGTGCTGCAGTTGTCCAAAGGGGCATGGCCTATGGCAGTAGTGGCGAACCTATGGCACGGGTGCCAGAGGCGGCACTCAGAGCCCTCTCTGTGGGCACCTGCTCCCTGGAAAAATATTGGTGTACCACTATGCCTTATACTTTTCCTGCCATTCATCAGCACAGGGTGCACTATGAACAGCACAGGCAGCACATTGAATGCAGGCTATTATAGCTTAATGATAAAATACATGGAAGATATACTGTATTGGACTGTAGTATTCAGGGTAAATTGACGTGTTGGCACTTTGCGATAAATAAGTGGGTTTTGGGTTGCAGTTTGGGCACTCGGTCTCTAAAAGGTTCGCCATCACTGGCCTAGGGGATCCTGTTTCGGAAAGTTGGCATGTATGTTTTATGTAAAGGTCACTTTTTAAATAAATGTTAAAAATGTATTAAAAACACTTTCACAGTGGCATAATAACATGAGGAATACCTGCTGACTTATGGATATATAAGGTGGATCGTCAGAAGTTGGGTACGGCAAACTTTTTGAAAACATCTTCGAAGAATCTTTTGTTCCTATAGGTTGACCTTGAAAATTTGTTTTCCCCTCAATATCATCATTGGTGCCTACTGATAAATAATTATCATTTGTTTCTTGAAGGTCATCGTTAGACCTCTGAGAAAATGATCTGTGCAGTTTCTTTTTAGTCATACCCTTTACAGGCCTCCGTACGGTTGGCTCGGCCTTAAGGTTCTCCAGAGTTACCGGGCATTCTGCTAGAAGTTTATTGTCATTATAGTCATCCAGACTTGATGTTGGGCTTTCGTCTCCACTTGCCTCTTGAACAAGATCTCTAATTTTCCTTCTCATACGGGGAGATTTATTTCCGATATGGTTTGGCATCCAAAACTCTTTGCCAACATTGAGGTCATACGTCTTAAGACCACCAGTGTTCAGACCAGATTGGTCAGATATCGAGGTCTGGACACAGTTTATTCTAGATGGTATATATTCAATGGGCAATATACTTCTTGTCACTAACTGCACAGTATACTTTTCAGAAGCCAATATATGCACAAAGCCTAAATCACCGGATTTTGGTCTCCCAACCAAGATTAGTAGTAATGTATCAGTAAGAAAAGATAGACCTTTGGCTCTTTCATTCTCTTCTAGGCGAATTTGTTGAATGTTGGGCATACATGATGGAGCGATGGGGTAAATCAACACTAGGTTGCAAGTGTTAGAGGCTACTGCAACTCTTTCACTACGAGAATCGAGAGCTATGATGTCTGGGGAGGAGATACCTGGTATTGATACTTTTCTTGTGGTTGTTGAGTTCTTCTCAAAAGTTATTAGCAAAAGATTGGACAATTCTGTCTTGTTTTCACCAGTAATGCTCCTCTGCCTTAAGTGGAGGAGTGGACTGGGGTCAGATTTACGATGCCTGGCCAGCATCTTGGACATTTCTGTTGGCATCAGTGATGAGACCTTCAACATGTCAGCTGGCTCCGATTTTCCTGAATCTATAGAGACCCTTCTGTTGTTCCTGGATAATTCTTCATCCAACATCAGCAGAGAAGATTGCATAGAAGATCCTTCAGAATCTTTGTAATGGCCATATGGGGGCTTTGTTGAAATTTCAGAAGTCACAACCACTTGGTAATCCATAATGGGTTGAACTGCAACAATTGGTGCCTCAATATTAAATATGGGGCAAAAGGAACAAGGACTTAAGGTCTTTTGGTCATCATTCCATATGTAAGAATGAAGAGAGTCCTCCATAGCTACCACCACACGGCTGCCATCCTTTGTCCAGCAAGCACATCGAACGACACTACTACACGTAATGTCCGCCTTAACGCTACTATTGTTGTTACAGACTGTATACAAAACTGAGACATCCCTCTTAGTTAACACCACTAGGATGTCTTTTCTTGGATGCCATATGCATCCTTGTGGAAGAACGGGGAGAGGATCTCCATACTCACAGGTCTGGGAGACAACTAGTTTGTTCTTTTCCAATGGGTTGTAGTAGAGTTGCCATATGGTGACATGTTTCTTATGTTGAACTGCTAGCAATGCTGGAGGATCAGTCGCAGGGCCCCAAAATAGGCCATGAACATGTTCAAACTGTCCGATGACCACCGAGCTGCCAAATTCTACAGCAGCCTTTTGGAGGTGCAAAGCTGTGAGGATGACCTGTTTTCCATCTGTCCAAGCTAATCCATGGATGTTGTGAAAGGCCTGATGAAGGGCATTCATCCCATATCTCAGGAGCTTTGCTCGTCCCAAGTCCATGTCTTGTTCTCTTATGGACGTCTTTTTTTCCTGGGGTTCACACACTTCAGCTGCCAGGTGGTAGCACACGTCCCATGTTGTCTTGTCATTAGCCACAGAGAATACTGTAGAGAAACCCTCCTTCCTAACATCTTATGCTGTGTTTACCTTTATCCCTGGAAGACTTAAACCCTTGAAGATTCAAGGAAGGTTTAGCTAATTACATTTTACTTAGGAAGCTGTCCGCTGGCTTTAAGTACTGACATTCTCTCTCTAAATATAACTTTTTAATGCGTTAACCCTTTCTTGAAAGAAGATTTATTATGTAGGAGATTATGACATAACCAAGCAGCAGAAGTCAGGGGGTAACGTGTGTTTGCATAGAGATCTCCTTAGTTCTTTATTAAATTACATCAAATATTCATCCTCCGCTTCAAGATAAAGCTCAGATTCAGGAGGAGTTATCAAGAGTTCAGTTGATGCTTAATCTTCTGATGCAGAGCGTCTATTCCTGGTGGTAATCTCATGCCAAAAATACATCTATCTATCTATCTATCTATCTATCTATCTATCTATCTATCTATCGGTCTGTCTAATATCTATTTATCTATAGATCTATATGTCAGTGTCTGTCTATCCAATCTATCTGTCTGTCTATGTTTTATCTATCTGTTTGTCTGTCTACTATTAGTTTAATATATATCTGTCTGTCCATCTAATCTATCGGTTTGTCGGTCTATGTAATATTTATCTGTTTAATATATTTCTAATATCTATCTATCATCTGTCTATCTGTCTCATATCTATGATCTATCTATCTATCTATCTATCTATCTATCTATCTATCTATCTATTTATGTATCTATCTATCTATCTCATATCTATCTATCTATCTATCTATCAAAAACAAAAAAAACTGCAGCACATCCAATAGGTGAAAAATTGTGTGTCTTTTTATTCACCCAAGCAGCGACGTTTCAGTCCTCTTACTGGTACCGTTCTCAAGCTATCTATCTATCTATCTATTTATTTATGTATCTATTTATTTATTTATGTATGTATCTATCTATTCAAAAAAGCTTTATTGGCACGTCCAAGTAAAACATTTAGCAATGCCAAAGCAAAAGAAACAATAGGTATTATGGAGGGGAATTTGACGTGGGAATTAAAGGGGGTGGATGTTGGGTTAAAGCGGCAGTATAGGGGTATAATAGTCCATGGTGTAGGGGCAGTATAGGGGTATAATAGTCTATGGTGTCTCATCTTCCTCTCAGTTGGTGCCAGGTGGAGACATATTGGGCAGCGATCTCCACAGTGGACTCCTCTTCCCCCAATAGGATGTGGAGTTTCCTCTGCTCATCTATGTAGGTGAAATCTGGGATATGAGTGGATAGTCTCTATCTATCTATATATCTATCTGTCTGTCTGTCTGTCTGTCTATCTGTCTATCTATCTATCCCAGCTCCTGAACCTACTCCATACACGTTACAACCTATCACATACCTCTGCATCATAAGTCATTAAAGGATTATCTATCATCTATAAATAATTCTTATAATATTTTACAATATCTATTTCATATCCGTCTGTCTGCATATATTATCTATCTATCTATCTCATATCTATCTATCTATCTATCTATCTATCTATCTATCTATCTATCTATCTGTCCCAGCTCCTGAACCTCCTCCATACACGTTATAGCTTATCACATACCTCTACATTATAAGTCATTAAAGGATTAAAGAGGAAAACTGACCAGAATGTATAAGAACAAAGGCTGAAATAGTCATAGGCAGAGAGTGGTGCTGACAACCTCAGAGGTGTAATCCCCTGATCCAAGTATACCAGTAACCATAGCAACAGCACACTATAGCAGCCCCTATATGTGACACATACCACAGTGTCAGTCGTGCAGTACAACAGCCACCAAACCATAAGACCCTATAACCAGGGGTGGGATTCAAATTCTTAACAACAGGTTCCCTACTCAACAGCAGACACGCGGCATCACGACACGTGTTTACATATACATGCACCATATACATGGTACACATACATAAATACACCATATATACACATACCACAAAACTTTTAAAAAGCCTAAGGAGCTAAACTACCAGCGCTATGAGTTTTTGTAAAGCGCTGGCCCAGACCTCTAACTCCACCTAATGTCTATCTGTACATGTTCCAACCCTGCCTAGTCTCCATTCTGCCCCCCACACAGTAGTTATGCCAGATTTAGGATGGTTGGGAGGTATGCATACATAAACAGACTATATAGACACTACACTCACATAATCACATATACAATATACACCATACAGTATATAAATTACATCTAGGCTACACTTACAGTAGATTTACCTGCTCCATATACATTTTATACACATTTGTACCTAGCACTACAGACATATTTGCATACACATTATATTCAGTGCTATCCAGCATACAGCTCCACATACCTCTTACATCCAGTGACTTCTCCTCGTTCTGCAGACGTTCTCTTTTCTCATCTTCTCTTTTCAGATCAGGCACCATGATGATTTTTCACCCATCTCTCGTCTCTGCAGTTTGACAAAAAGAAATCTTAGGTTCCTACTTTTCCATCATCCTGCCACCTTCACTACTTAAAATGAGCAGCAGTACTGCAGTACTTATAATGTGTGCCAGTACAAAAAAAAATCCCCCTCTTAGTGCTCCCAGTTGAGCTAATGTCCCCAGAGTGCCCCCAAAATGTGTGCAAGTATAAAACACCCCTATATAATGCCCCTAGTAAATGCCCACATAGTGCTCCTCTCCTCTTCCTGACAGTGTCCCCATAATGTGCCAGTATAAGATTCCCCCATAGTGTCCCCCAGAATGCGCCAGTATAAATGTCCCTTCTTAGTGCCCCCATAATGTGCCTATATAATATTCCCCCATAGTGTTCTTTCCCCCTCCAACACCATAGTGTCCCCATAATGTGCCAGTTTAAGATGCCCCCATAGTGTCCCCTATGATGTGCCAGTGGAAATACCCCCAGATGTGCCAGTAAAAATGCCCCCAGAAGATGCCCCCATAGTGTTCCCCATAATGTGCCAGTAATTCCCCCATGATGTGCCAGTAAAAATGCCCCCAGTAGATGCCCCCATAATGTTCCCCATGTGCCAACAATGCCCCCAATAGATGCCTCCCATAGTGTCCCCCATGATGTGCCAGTAATGCCCCCATGATGTGCCAGTAATGACCCCAGGATGTGCCAGCAATGCCCCCAGGATATGCCAGCAATGCCCCCATAGTCTCCTCCATGATGCACCAGTAATGCCCCAGTACATGCCCCACCATATGCCAGCAATGCCCCCAGTAGATTCCCCCCATAGTGTCCCCAAGGATATGCCATTAGATGCTCCCATAGTGTCCCCCATGTGCCAGAAATGCCCCCAGTAGATGCCCCTATATGCCAGCAATGCCCCCCAGTAGATGCCCCCATAGTGTCCCAAGGATGTGCCAGTAGATGCCCCCATAGTGTCCCCATGTGCCAGCAAAGCTCCCAGTAGATGCCCCCATAGTGTCCCCCATGTGCCAGAAATGCCCCCATATGCCAGCAATGCCTCCAGTAGATGCCCCCCATGTGCCAACAATGCCTCCACTAGATGCCCCCATAGTGGCCCCCATATTCCAGCAATACCCCCTATAGTGTCTCCAAGGATGTGCCAGTAGATGCCCCCATACTGTCCTCCATGTGCCAGCAATACCCCCAGTTGATGCCCATATAGTGTCCCCCATGTGCCAGCAATGACCCCAGCATGCCACAGAAAAGAAAAAAAAAAACAACTTATACTTACCTCCACACTCTCAGCGATGCGATGTAGGCCTCTTGCGGCCTGTGTCCCGCGCAGCACAAGCCCGGCTTAGGCGGACGCGATGACTTCAGTGCCTCTGATAGTGCCTGCAGCTTATCAGAGGAACAGGAGAGGGAGACGCCTCTCCCTGCTGCAGTGTTCATCTGTATCGCCGTCCTGACGACGGTGATACAGATAAATGTAGGGAGATGAGCGCTTCCACAATGGAAGCGCTCATCTCCTGCCGCCGCACCGGATCGGGATTCAGCTGGTAACCCGGTTCTCCGATCCGGCTATAATTTTAACAACCGGATCTGGAGAACCGGATCTGGAGAACCGGCTGAATCCCATGCCTGCCTATAACTACTGTAATGTGCATCCTGCAAAGAATTCTGTATAATCCAGGATGGACATTTATAGGAATAGGAGGATCCTGCAGCTCAGTCATGAAATCAGTCAGAAGAGACAAAAACATGCTGTAATGTTCAGACACTATCACTCTAAACATACTAGACCCATAGACAAATACATACTTACAAACATTTTAGCTGGTAAATTCAGGGCATCTAAGAGCTGCCCCTGAAAATGCCCAAACTCACCCAGGCACACCCACTTGGGGATTTGCATTAGTGCTGTCCATTTCAGCCTGGTAAGGCCCAAATTTGCCAAGACAAATGAGGGACAGTCCCTGCAAATTCAGGGTAGTCGGCAACTATGTAAATAACACAAGGAGGCACATTACACTTCCTATACTAACTAAAACATAACACCATTCTTGGATGAAATGGCCGCAATGCTTTATTAAGAGTTACCAAATAAATTACCATAGAATAAATAAATAAGTTAAATAATTTAGAATAAACAATTAATAATTTAACCCATAAAATACCAGCTTAATAAACCATTACACCACAATCCACTCAGCAATAGCTGAGTGATGCATCCCACTAATAAAGCATGCGACAACAAATTTATTATAAAACTTGGGGAGGGCGGGTGGGCACAGCTCAGGTCCTCTTCAAACTGGCACCTTAGCACAGCCAGATGCCACATTTTAAACAGTCCAGCTTCCCGCCACCAGGAGCAACAGCGAATCAATATCCAGGATTTCTCCCCCAGCAACCGTGACAACCAATCAGGATGGACCAAACTCTTCAGTCAAGCTCTGTTTCAAACCAGCTGGAACCGGTTTTTTCTTCACTCAGGTAAATTTCCAATCCTGAGGTAGATTTACCTGATAATAAAAAGAAAAGGGGGGGGGGTGAGAAACAACAAAAAAAATACCCCCAAACTGCTCTAAAATTAAATAAAGTGCATGTGTATGTGCTAAATGCTCTGGGGGGCCTAAACATTCATCATTGTTTACATCAGTACATTAACCTTGAAATCAGTGTTAAAGGGGATGTTCAAGTTCACAAGTTCATTACAACTTTGTTCCATGCTATCTAATGTTTTAAAGGCTGTGTACATCTTTGGAGGCAATTTTTTATTATTGCATTGTACTCATTTTGAGATAAAAAATCATTTTTTCAGTAGATCTTTATTAAAAATTTTGAACCCCTGTCTCTGTGCAGCCTTGAGTTTCTCTAGTAGTAAGCTCTGAATTTTCACTCTGTTCCGTCAGGCAGCTGAGCTGATGACTCCTTATCTCTGATATTATAAACACTCATTACAGCTCAGTTCTTATGTTACTGATAAGAATGTGGCTTAAATAAGTGCTTATGACATTTTAGTAATTTAGAGATAAGGTTTAGCAGATCATGACACCGAGTCAAAGTGAAAGAACGATTCACACAAACAGCTAACCCTTGTGACAGAACAGCTCAATATTTTTAATAAAGACCAACTGAAGTAAATTATTTTTACCCCAGAATAAGATATCATATAAAATAAGATAACATGCAGCTGTGATGTAGTGGTATACGGCATTACAGCATGACCACCATAGCCTTGTATACAGTGGAAGGAGGAGCACTGGAAACAGTGGGGGAGAGAGAGGTCAGTATATAATCAGCATATAATCAGTATATAATCATTTTTATTTCTTTTAAAGGGTTTCTGTCACCAGAAAATAGCCCATATAAATGGCTGTAATTTCCCATGTGCCCATGAGAGGTGACACCATATATGTAACTAAAAATCCCCCTACTGTAGCCGTTATCTCAAAAAAGTGATTTTTATAATATGTAAATGAGCGTTCGCTAGGTGCAGGGGGCGGTAACCCTGCACCTAGTATCGTCTTTTAGCCCACCTCTGACCACGCCTTCCTTCTTCAGATTGACAAGGCCAGGCAGCTTCTTCTCTCCGCTGCCGGCCCTGTCCATAGCTAAAATCCCGCGCCTGCGCCGTGTGCTTTACATTCGGCGCAGGCACAGTGACTGCCGAGTACTGGCAAACCCAATGTAAAGCACAGGCGCGGGATTTCAGCTACAGACAGGGCCGGCAGCGGAGAGAAGAAGCTGCCTGGCCCTGTCAATCTGAAGAAGGAAGGTGTGGTTAGAGGTGGCCAATTTGGCCAATTACTGTGCTCTACCTAAACCAAAAAAATATACTCACTTGCTGCTACTCCGTCCCTCTACTTCTTGATTGTCAAGGCCAGGTTCCTGCATAGGCATCTTGTCTGGCCCGGTCCATCAAGAAGGAGAGAGAGGGCCTGGCAGAGGAAGGAGGAGGAACAAGGGTGGACAGAATGACTTGGGCCCACCCTCGGTGCACTTAACTGCTCATTTTCTTATGGATTAAAGGTATTTTTTTTCCAGATTGAAGCACCGGATCACTAAGTGAAATATATCATTACATTCAGCTGAGCTAGTCCTACAAGATATTGTGCCTGGTGTAACAGGGAACTTCTGGCTTCCTTTCACTCTTAACAATTAACTACAAGGAAGAGAATTGACCATACATAGGGGGACATCTTTGGAGCTGTTGAAGATTATTCCTATCAGTAGGTTTGAATTGAAAATTAAAATAAATAATGTTACTGGGAATCTCTCCAGTGTCCCACATTTGAATACTGATGCAGAATATCGGAGTCAATGGCTTCCCCTCCCCTCTGTTCACTGTCATAGAACACAGACCACTAGGCCTGAAGCTTGTGAGGCAGTAGGGTGGTGTAGGTAGCTGTGAAGCAATAACATAATTGCGACTGCCTGCTCTGGGTCTCAGACAGAGCAATGATGTCATTGCGACTGCCTTGGCCAGCGCAACATGAGCATCGGAGCATGAATATCAGGAGGGCTGCCTGGGTGAAATGGTGGTATAACCGGGTTCAGCAGTAACTTCTCAATTATGTGATATGGATTTTGGGGTATAATTTGCTGGACTGTGCTCAGCTTCAGTAGAACTAGAAAAAAAAATTGTAGATAGATGGATAGATACATAATGAGATAAAGATAGTCGGACTGATTCTGTTGTATAAACGAGTGATAGTGGATTGTGGTATGCCATTTGCAAATCAGTCATGGTTCTGCCTATGCAATAATCCATAATAATTATAAGATAGCGGTGCATTTGGGGCTCACAGCTCAGCATAAAACATTTTTAATAAGGGAATACAAAAGCTTGTTGACAGATGGACAAAGTGTACTGAAAAGCAGCAGAGAGATTATATTGAAAAATAAAGTAGTTGTCTTTTCTTAAAGGGGTTATCCCACGAATAATGTAAAAAATGAAAATCAGACATCATATAGTCCATGACAATACCTTTCTAACAAAGCTAGAACCAGCCATGTACCTCACATGGACCCAGAGATCTCCCCATTCATTGATCTGCTAGATTTATATCAAGCTGACAGCTCAAGGGGAGTGTCTTTTCTGCTGCAGCTAAGGAGGCGTGTCTCAGCTCTGCCTATCACAGCTCAGTAGGCAGTTAAAAGTTGAAACTGAGCATGTGCGGCCTGCTCAGTGAATAGGTCAAAGAAATAAGAAATTAAGTGGTCCTATACAGATACATGTTACTGAATAACTCAGTAGCTATACAAAATTTTTAATGACATGCAATTACAAAAGTATTCAGATCCAGGTGCTGGTTTGAAAACTGTAGAATATTTTTCGTGAGACAACCCCTTTAAAGTTGAGTAATATACAGTAAATTTTATAGGCAGAGTGCAGCTAAATTGTGATTCAATCTCATAGATAGATAGATAGAGTGCCTGATCTTAAATTCAACTACATCTTTGTGGTATTTCTCTAGCATCGGCCAATACTGTCGAATAATGTTACTGATCTCCGTCGATTGTTTGGATAATATCGAAACAAAGTGTATTCTCTTCTGCGTCACTTTTTTGTCGTGAGGTTGTAAGGTGGTAGCCCTATCCATAGACAATGCATGTACCTTTTGTTGATGGACCAATTGCCCCGGATAACCCCTTTGAATAAATTTATGGGCCATATCGTCTAGAGCAAGGGGCAGTTGAAGAGAATCCAACGTGACACGTTTAGCTCGTAGGAACTGGCTATAAGGTAAATTCCTAACCATGCTCCTAGGGTGTCTACTGTTGTAGTGTAATAATGAGTTCCTATCGGTCGGTTTAACAAACAAGTCAGTCTTTAGTCTGTCTCCATCCAATATCACATTAGTATCAAGAAACTGTATATTGGTATTTGAATGTACCAACGTAAATTTTACATCAGGGTCAATGCCATTCAGAAACTCATGGAAGCATAGACGTTCAGGCAATGAACCGCGCCACAGGAGGAACACGTCGTCAATGTATCTCCACCACAACGCCACATGTAGATAGATAGATAGATAGATAGATAGATAGATAGATAGATAGATAGATAGATAGATAATCGATTCTGTATTTACAGTGTAATGTCTTAGCTTGCATGACAAAACTAATAATTTGGTCACAACAATTACCCCCACCTCCTCCCAAAAAATAAATACATTATAGAAATAAAAACATAGTGTGGTCCTGTAACTGGGACTGTTTTATAGCATATTTTTTGCACTTTGCATCAATGTCATTTACACTATTGTACGTGATGTATTTTTATGTTATTATATCTATAAACTGTAGTCATGCTAATTTGCCTTTCTCTCTCTTTCTCTCCATATATATATATATATATATATATATATATATATATATATATATGACTTCACCTCACTTATTTAATTATCTGCTAAGTGCTGGCCAGTGTCTTAAAGGGGTATACTGGGACCAACATACAGTATCAGATCGGTGAGGAATGATTAGAAGCTAAGCCGCGGCACCCGAGTCCAGCCAACCTCACTAAGCTGTAGTGGTCTGGCTCCATGCACTTTGTACTGCTGCCTCTAACAGCTGTTCGCTGGATGCTTCCAAATTGACCCTAACAATTAATAGTTCTGGTTTGGGAAGTTTCTTCTTGACCCTACATCTTGACCTCTGTTTTACCCCAGTCCGTTAACATCTTCTGAATTTTCCCTGTTGTCCTTATTATCCCACATAGTTGTTGTTAACAGTCCTGAAGACTTTGGCCTTCTTCAGGCCTGTCCTACAGTGTTCTTCATATCAGTGTTATATGGCTGCTGTTTGTCGGGGTCAGAAATAATAATTATATCTGTAAACTGCAGGGGCTGAGGACCTCAGAATCTATCCCGCATCAAGGAATATGTTAATGAAGGCCATTATGTCTAAACCACCCATAATCCAGAGAATTACCTTTAATGTGGCATCATCAACAACAGATAGGCGTCTGATTATCACCTATACTGAATTATTAGAAGGTCATAGAAATGTATGTAAAAACGCACCTTTAACTATGAGCCCAAAATAAAACTTAAAGAGGACCTGTCACCACTCCTGACATGTCTGGTTTAATAGCTTCAAGCATTCCCCATGTAATAACAATTCTGGAGCATCTATTCTTATGTCTGTATGTTGTGCCATTCCTTTATTATTTCTGTTAGAAGTTATGAATGAATTGCTAGCAGTCTGCAGTAAGGGTACAGAGGGGAGGGAACCAGTTGGGGGTGTGTACTTGTGCAGACTCTCTCTATCCAATCAGTGCTGCCATTTTCAGACTGTGCAGGGACACCCCCCCCAACTGGTTACCTCCCCTCTGTACCCTTACTGCAGACTGCTAGCAATTCATTCATAACTTCTAGTAGAAATAATAAAGGAATGACACAACATACAGACATAAGAATACATGCTCCAGAATTGTTATTACATGGGAATGCATGAAATTATTAAAACAGGCATGTCAGGAGAGGTGAAAGGTCTTCTTTAAAGGGGTTTTATGTAGAGATTTTTTATAGATTAGGGACAAAATGCTACATGCTAAATGCTAAAAAAAAGCTACACTCACCCTGTCCCATTTCGGCACAAAGGAAATGCTAAGAAATGCCCACTCAGCCAATCACAGGCAAGGGTGTGTCACCACCGTTAACAGTGATTGGCTGAGCCGCTATCTTCTGCTATTTCCTGTTTGTCAATCTGGGATCAGGAGACCTGATAAGTGTCGGAACAGCAGAGGCGGAGAATCCTTGATGTATTAGGCTACTTTCACACTTGCGTTGTTGTTTTCCGGTATTGAGCTCCGGCAGAGGATCTCAATACCGGAAAAAAATGTTTCGTTTAGTCCTCATGCATTCCGAATGGTTTTGTGTCCGGTCATAAAAACAGATCTGGCACTGAAAACAATGTAAGTCAATAGTGACAGATCCGTTTTTTTAGGAGCCTAAAAAAAAAACGCATCCGTCACCAATTGACTTTCAATATATTTAGTGACTGATCCGTTTTTTTCCATTTTGATTTCACACAACCGCATCCTAACGGATGGTCTCTTTCATACTTTTCAACATTTCAGTTCCCATTTGCTAGACTTACGCAGCAAAGGGGTTGTCCCACAAAAAAACATTCTCTTTCAAACCATCACCTGGATTTGAATGCTTTTGTAATTGCATGTAATTAAAAATGTATTATAGCTACTGAGTTATTCAATGAAATGTATCTGTATAGCGCCACCTGCTGTTTGTTTTTTTAATTCTTGTCCACCTTACTGAGGCGGTCGCACGCGCTCAGTTTAATCTTCAACTCTCTTTTGTTAGAAGTTGTGGGAGTTACATTGGAGCAATGAATGGGACGTTAGTCATGTACTGTATGATGTCTGATTTTCATTTTTTACATCAATCATGGTATAACCCCTTTAAGGAGCTGGTCCGGCCTCTATATGGTGGAAGACAATGAAGTTTTATAAATGACGGCCATTAGGATTAACAGCTAGCGGGGACTGTACTAGGACTGCTGTCATGTAGAAGAGCGTGGGCCTGATATAATATTTATACTGCGCAGTAAAGATGAAATGTCAGCGCTCATCATGGGAGAACCGCTCCTTCCATGTATTGATGAAGCCGCTGCACATTTTATGATATGAATTATAGGACTGCCCCCGGAGATGTCCCAAGTGAGGGGGAAATGTTAACAGAAGGGCGAGAGCCCCAGATATATGATCTGAGGTCAGCAAGTCAACCAGCTGCCGGAATGCATCAATACTAATTTAGTTCAATATATACAGCACACGATATACCAGGATAGATGACATTTATGTGTAGGATGATCTGCCCTGTACTGTAAATTATCAGGATACTAGAAGTGACCAAAGGGGGTCTATAAATTTACAGGCTGCAGCTGAGGTGTGCATTATGAGGCTCTGCAGCAGCTGAGGTGTGTATTAGGAGGTTCTGCAGCAGCTGAGGTGTGTATTAGGAGGTTCTGCAGCAGCTGAGGTGTGTATTAGGAGGTTCTGCAGCAGCTGAGGTGTGTATTAGGAGGTTCTGCAGCAGCTGAGGTGTGCATTATGAGGTTCTGCAGCAGCTGAGGTGTGCATTATGAGGTTCTGCAGCAGCTGAGGTGTGTATTATGAGGTTCTGCAGCAGCTGAGGTGTGCATTATGAGGTTCTGCAGCAGCTGAGGTGTGCATTATGAGGTTCTGCAGCAGCTGAGGTGTGTATTATGAGGTTCTGCAGCAGCTGAAGTGTATTAGGAGGTTCTGCAGCAGCTGAGGGGTGTATTATGAGGTTCTGCTGCAGCTAAGGTGTGTATTAGGAGGTTCTGCAGCAGCTGAGGTGTGTATTAGGAGGTTCTGCAGCAGCTGAGGTGTGTATTAGGAGGTTCTGCAGCAGCTGAGGTGTGTATTAGGAGGTTCTGCAGCAGCTGAGGTGTGTATTATGAGGTTCTGCAGCAGCTGAGATGTGTATTATGAGGTTCTGCAGCAGCTGAGATGTGTATTAGGATGTTTTGCAGCAGCTCAGGTGTGTATTATGAGGTTCTGCAGCAGCTGAGGTGTGTATTATGAGGTTCTGCAGAATCAGATGTGATTCATATCACAAGTACTGGACATACGAGGTGGACATTATAAAAAGGAATCAAAAGAACAGAAGAGGGTGCCATAACAAGTATGTAACACCAGGGGGCACCATAACAAGCATGTAACACCAGGGGGCGCCATAACAAATATGTAACATCAGGGGGCACCATAACAAGTATGTAACACCAGGGGGTGCCATAACAAGCATGTAACACCAGGGGGCGCCATAACAAGTATGTAACACCAGGGGGCGCCATAACAAGTATGTAACACCAGGGGGCACCATAACAAGTATATAACACCAGGGGGCACCATAACAAGAATATAACACCAGGGGGTGCCATAACAAGCATGTAACACCAGGGGCCACTATAACACATATTTAACATCTGGGGGTGCCATAACAAGTATGTAACACCAGGGGGCACCATAACAAGCATTTAACTGCAGTAATTCTAATTGAAACTTGGTTAGGTTTTGCGTGATCTGATGATTGTGGGACAACCCTGTAAATATAGCCAAAATGTTAAATATGATGTCCTACTCCATACAGTAAAATCTGAAGTTCTTGTTCTCTGAGCCCATGGTCTAGTACATTATCACATAGCAGTGCATCCAGGATAACCACTCTGAGCAGAGAGGACGGCTCTTCCAGACGGAGGACTGTGAGTGATCTGCTCACCTGCTGCACTGCATACATCCCAATGAATAATGCATCCTCCATTACTGGCCACTGGTCGTATAAAATACACAGATTTATTCAGCTATAAAACGCTGGTACTTATGATCTATAAAGCATGGTCTGCAGTGAGGGACGTGTTCACATTGGTGCTTTTCTGAATGAAACCCTTAAAGAGTTTTTCCAGTACTTTTATATGGATGATGACACCCCGCACCCCTGCAGATACAGTGCTCCAGACTGAAAAAAAATAACCAGGAGCCATTGGCTCCTAAACTGAAAAATTTAGGAGCCAAATTAAATTTCTAGTTGCCAAATTTAAAATGCATATAGTAGTAAGCCATGCACTACATACAGGAGAATACAGCACCACATACTGTCAGGGCTGGGATACACAGATAAGGGGTAAGTGATCCCTAAGATTAATCCCAAACCCTTTCCCTGCCTATTGCCCGCTCAGGCTAACCCCTGAGCCGACAACCTGAAGACTGGAAATACACTAACAAAAGTGCGGGGGATGGGAAGACAAACAAGACAGACAAACAAGAACCAAATGGGTAGTCAGGTAGCCACGTCAAAACCAGGAGAGTACGTCAGGAACAAAATCAGCAAGCAGAGAGAAGTAGTCAAAAACACGCCAAGGGTCAAAGAACATAAAGAGTCTAAACTGCAGAGCAAGAATGTCAAACCAGGTAGTAGCAAGGAAACTCCAAACACTGGCAGCTAGGTAAAAGTTAGAGGGCCTTAAATACCTAGCAGACCCCACCCAACCAGCTGACTGGGAGGAGACGCAAGGAACAAAAACTTAACTCATGAGATACCAATGAACAGAAAATAAACAGACACTATATTGCTCGCGTTTTCCGGCGACCAGTAACAGGCCGCGAGCGAGAGTGCGCACCAGCCACGTCCCTGGCACTTATGACCGTTGCACGCGTCCCCTGCCTGGGACGCGCATCCACAGCCAGAGACCGCCGGCTGGAGGAGGAGCCTGCCGAAATAGCGGACGAAGCCTGACCCCGGGCAACCACCTCGCCACCAGAGTCAGGGGCAGGACCAGCAGAACGGGTGCAATGACTGCCGGTCCTGACACATACCTCTTACATCCAGTAACATCTCCTGTCATGTAGGCCTTCTCTTTCCTCTTCTCATCCATTTGACCCAGACCGCCATGACAGATTCTTTCAGCCACATCTCATCTCTACAGAGTTTGTAACACAGACACATTAGATTTCTCAATTTTTCCATCAGCCTCCCGATCTTGGTGCCCCGACAATGTCATCCTGCTGCCACTCCCAATACTTTGCCTGTGGGGCTCCCCAATGTCCCAGGTACTATACAACTATGAAATAGTGCCCCCAGTAGAAAAAATGCCCCTATATTGTCTACAGCTATTATAAATGCCCCCTAGAGTGCCCCCAGTAATAAGAATAAAACCCTAGCTTGTGCTCCAGGTAATAATGCCTGTGTAGTGTTCCCAAAAATAATGTTCCTGTAATAGAAATGCCCCTACAGTGCCTCCCCAATAGTAGTTTCCCCCCCATACTGCCCCCACAGTAGTAACTTCCCCCCTAATTGCCCCGACAGTAGTAACATGCCCCACAGTTGTAATTTCCCCCCACATTGTCCTCCAGTTCCCTCCTTCTGGCCAGTAATGTCATCCAGTGCCACCTTTCTGGCCAGTAATGTCGCTAAAGTTGGCACTTAAAAAAAATAAATAAAAAAAATCTTTTACTCACTCATTTCATTTTGTCAGCGTTCACTCACTGCTGGTACGGCCAGGGCTGGTGCGTCGCAGACATGCTCACATCCGTGCTCTGCGTTCCAGCACAGGCGGGCACAATGACGTAATCACGCCCGCCTGCGCTGGGATTTTACTGCCTTCTAGGCCTTGAGCCTATGACAGTGTCGGTGATCGGCGGCGGGGCAAGAAATGGGCTCCCGTGCCACACCGCAATATTCAGCAGCAGCGCAGCGGCCCAGTCGCAAATGGCGACAAGACTAAAAAGTCATGTTGCCATCTGAAAATTTTAAGGCGCATTGGCGACCGTTTTGGTCGCCATCTGGAGCGCTGAGATAGCTGTTCTGCAGTAGCTCTGGCAGCGGGACTACACAGCGCCATCCATTGTTTGGTGGACAGAGCTGGTAACTGCAGCATTCACTTCAATGGGGGCAGCGCTACTGTACAATAGATGGAGCAGAACAGCTGATCGACACCCCAAAAAAGTTTACATTGGGTCACACAGTGCAGATTGTCAACTTATGTAGATTTGGATAAATGCTGAGGTATATGAAGGGTGACCCAGAACCCACAGCAAAATACACACAATTTAATTTATCTATCTAATATCTATCTATCTATCTATCTATCTATCTATCTATCTATCTATCTCATATCTATCTATCTATCTATCTATCTATCTATCTATCTATCTATCTATGCCCTGGAGCAACAGTACTTTGGAATATGGACAAGGCTAGTCTGCCACAGATCCTGGGCCACTAGCCTTTGGTAACGGAACCAACCTTCTGACAGAAAGAGGGACAGCTAGCTCAGGTCTCAGCATGAAACCTTCTTCTGCCAGGGAGGATACTGGAGAAGCTCAGCCCCTCGCCTGTATTGTTTTGTCCTTGAGTTTTCCAGTAAAGAAGCACACTGGTTTACTGCAGACCCTGGCTCTCTGGACTTATTCCCCATCGAGGTGCACCACGTCTTACCATCCCCTCCAGAGAGCAGCAACATGTGGTGACACCTCAACGGTGTCCGGGGGACCCAGTGTAGCATTGGGGCCATCCCAAACCTGGCCACTGCATACATATTTCATATCTATCTCATTTCTATCTAACTAATTTTAGCTAGTTACCTCACAGATCTATCTATCTTTACAAAAGACGAGGAAACACTACAAAATTGGTGAATGGGTGAGGACCCGTTTATTCCCAAAGGCTATATCCTAACCCATTCACCAATTTTAGAGTGCTGCCTCGTCTTTTGTAAAGATATCTTCGAGTGGATGCCCTTTCTAGCTATCCCTGAGGATTTGCACCCATTCGCGCTATGTCTGACTGTGCTGTTACCATTTTTTATTGTCTATCTATCTATCTATCTATCTCATATCTATCTATCTATCTAGTATCTATCTATCTATCTATCTATCTATCTATCTATCAATCTAATATCTATCTATCACATTCTCTATTATCTATCTATCTATCTATCTATCTATCTATCTATCTATCTATCTATCTATCTAATATATATGATCTATCTGACTCATATCTATCTATCTATCTATCTATCTATCTATCTATCTATCTATCTCATATCTATCTATCTATCTGACTCCTATCTATCTATCTATCTATCTATCTATCTATCTATCTATCTATCTATCTATCTATTTATCTTTCCTGTGTGTATGAGATGCCATACTGAGGTAATATTGGAAACATTCTGCCCGGGGTCAGTGGACCCTCACCATCTGATCCCATATTGCCAGGGGCTCTGAAGAACATGCATATTGCCAGCATGCTGAATGTACAAGCCTCACAACACGTCAGCAGGACAATTTCTCCAACCGATATACCGTATAACAAGCCTGTATTAGATCAGCCTGGCCCTGAGCTGCTGATGATTCACAATCATACCCAAGGAGTCGTGTGGAGAGAATATTTGTCTTCTCTATGTGATTTACTGGAGACAGATAAACACATCACTGTCAGCAAGTGTATAACATGAAATCCGGCTAATGTGCAGGAATAGGGACAACCAGGGATACATGTAGGGGGGAAATTTGGTGTAGACATCGCTGTCGAACATTGTTACGGTCCATTTACACGTCCGTATGAATGGTTCCACATCTGTTCTGCAGCCCCTCAAAAAAGTAGAACATGTCCTATTCTTGTCCGCAGCCACGGACAAGATAAGGCATTTCTATAGTGACAGCACATCGCCGGTGTCTGTGTTTTGCAGATCCGCAAAACACATGCAGTCGTGCAGTGTTCCACTTATAGTGTTATAGTGGGAACTACAAACTGTATTTATATGCCATGTCATTGTTGCTGTAAATGTGTCTTTAAATGCTGTAAGAACCTTAACAGGCTGGTAAACTGTTATTTTCTGCTCACACCACTAGGTGGTGCTATTGCCTAATCTATATATAGGACAGGTTAGAACTAGAGTTGAGCGAGCATGCTCGGCCGAGCGTACTCGGGAGCAATTTTCGAGTAGTAGTGTACGCATCTTATAATCTGTACACTAATGTGTGCAAATTACAAGATGCGTACGCATTAGCGTACAGATTAGAAGATGCGTACACTACTACTCGAAAATTGCTCCCGAGTACGCTTGGCCGAGCATGCTTGCTCATCTCTAGTTAGAATCAGTTCAGTCTAGAGGAGGAGTAGGAGGAGAGGACTGTAACATGTGAGTGTCTGCAGGTGCCCCTGAGCACCTCTGCTCTAAAAGTAATCTTACTATTAGAAACCAGAGCTAAAGAAACTGGACAAGTATTTCTCTAGAAGCAACCTGCTCAAAGAATGGAGCAGAAAACTGATGCCTGCCGTTAAGGAGACCACCCTGTTGGTTGCCGAAGACTATTCTTGAGCCAGAATCCTGAAGCAAGGTTAAAGCAAGAGTAAGAAAACTCAGAAAGCAAGTATTCACATATGTACTGTCCTTCAGATTTATCATACATTCTAAGAAAGCAAGTATTGTCCTCACCAAGCCTGTGGAAGAATCTTACAGCAACTATATCTTAAAAGTGAATATTAAAAGGAAAACATTTTGTATTGAAATATCATCCACCTCAAGGCAACTTTATTTCAAGTAAAGGTTTTACTGTTTGCACAAGTTTTGACTCTTCATCTCTTCCGCTATCCTTCTCTCCACCGCAAGGTGATGGCGTCATGACAGACAGGGACCCTGCCACCTGACACCCTAATCATCTGTCATCAAGGGCACCTCGAACCATCATCTGGCAGAGACCCTGAAGGAACTGGTGTACGCCGGCCCAGGGAGCAACAGAACCGTGATTAATATTATACCCATTTGGCTCATCACCACCGTACACTACACACTCACGCAACTCCCCTGCGGCCCGGTCGCTGCAGTTGTGTGAATGGACCCTGAGAGAGAAGACGATTGAGGATGATCTTGCCAGAGCTTCCCTATATTATAATACACTGCATTCTACCAGCTCTTAAACATTTGTCTACACTGCCCCCCACCCCCCCCACCGACATATTTTTCTGTATCAGCATCTTTGTCAAGGGTAAAGGGGCTAACGCATTAGTATAGTGGCTTATGCATAGGTGTTAAGGCTCATGCATTGGTATGGGAGCTTATTCATTGGTATAGGGGCTTATGCATTAGTATAGGGGCTTATGTATTAGTATAGGGGCTTATGTATTAGTATAGGGGCTTATGCATTAGTATAGGGGCTTATGTATTAGTATAGGGGCTTATGTATTAGTATAGGGGCTTATGTATTGGTATAGGGGCTTATGTATTAGTGTAGGGACTTATGTATTAGTGTAGGGACTTATGTATTAGTATTAGGGCTTATATATTAGTATAGGGGCTTACACACAGGTATAGGGACTTATGCATTTGTATAGGCGCTTATACACATGTATAGGGACTTATGCATTAGTGTAGGGGCTTATGTATTAGTATTGGGGCTTATATATTAGTATAGGGGCTTATGCATTTGTATAGGGCTTATACACAGGAATAGGGGCTTATACACAGGTATAGGGGCTTATGCATTTGTATAGGGGCTTATACACAGGAATAGGGGCTTATACACAGGTATAGGGGCTTATACACAGGTATAGGGACTTATGCATTTGTATAGGGGCTTATACACAGGAATAGGGGCTTATACACAGGTATAGGGGCTTATGCATTTTAACATAGGGACGCTCTAACAGCCGCAACAGACTCTAGCAGAACACCTGCAGTGAATACATGCAGCGCTGAATTACAGGCTTGTATGAGTGGGATGCTGCAATCGCAATTGAAATATCACAGTGCCTTCAGTACTGGGTGATATATTCCCTTTTATCTGAATAACTGAATATTATCTGAATTTTGATAGAGCACATCAATGTTTGCTGTGTGTGAATATATGGTAGAACACCACGTCTGCATGAGTGGGAAGCAGGAATACTAAATTACCATCAAAGAATAATTAGAATATCCCACTGAAGAAATACCGTGAGTTTGACTAAAGTAGCATTCCCCAAATATATATATTTTTGCGGAATCTTTTGATACCAGCAATATTAGGCTACCTTCACATCTGCAGCAGCGATTCTGGCACAGAACAGCCTGCCGGACTTCTCCAGATCCGGCACTGCTGGGTGCAACCAGAATGCCTGCCGGCCTCATTAACTGTAATGGTGTCCAGAGGAGATTCGGCTCAATCCAGCAAAACCGCTGAGAACAGCTGGACAAAAAACTGTTCATGCTGCGGTTTGTGTCCAGCTGATTCCCAGCATTCTCTGCGGGGACTGGCGGCCGTAGCACCCTGACACGGATGTGAAGGTAGCCTTACCTGAATATGTCTGGGATATTCATAATAACACAACCACTACAGGAGAATCCTTGTATATTAGTGATTCTAATACTGTGACAAGTACTAATTCCACCGCTCTTGGAGAATAATCACGTCAGCAATACTATTCCAGTTGTACACTGCACCCACATCTTTTGTACTATTTAAAGGGGCTTTCCTGAGAGTTAAATATTGATGATTTATCCTCAGGTGGGGGTCTGACTTCTAACTCTCCCACCAATCAGACCTCTACCTCTTCATGTCCATGGGATGCAAGGTCTTTCTGTACCTAAATCCCATTCAAGTGAATGGAACTGAGCTGCAATTCCAAGCACAGCCGCCATAAAAAGGATGGCGCTGTGCTTGGCAAACAATGAAAAGGACGGATCGCTTGTCCAAGCACCGCCACCCCTTTAGCTGATTGCCAGAGGTGGTGGGAGTTGGACTCCATGTTGAGATGCTGGTGATCTATCCTGAGGAGAAGTTAACAATATTTAAATCCTCGAAATACATTTGGCAAGTTGATTTTATAGCCAAAAATCTGTAAATGTGTTGCATTGGCATCCCGTGCCTGCTGCTGGCCTCCTCTTCCTGGCAGGTACCATGCTACTTACTCTGCTAGCAATCCTTGCCTGCCAGTGGTGGTCCTGGCCACTGACAACCATACTCCAGCCCAACGATCAGCCCTGTCAACTAGCCTCCTACCCTGAACGTGCCTGTCTCTTGTATTGCTTTACTGCTGCCTGCCCTGACCTCGGACTTGTCTCACAGATTTGTTTGTATGCTGCCTGCCTTGACTTAGACCTGTCTCCTGACTACACGGACTGCCTGACCCTCCGTGCTTTCCACCAGTGTCTTTGACCCCCATGGGTCAGCCGCCAACCACACCGGGACTATCTGAGGTAATAGCCTGTTAGCTCCCCTGCAGCGAAGTCCAGATCCCTGTATAGGGCTTAATTGGTGAATAACACCCTTAGAGTTAGGCCCCATTCACACGACCGTATTTTTGCGGGTCCACATTATTGCAGACCCGCAGTAATACGGGGGCCACCCGGTGTGTGTTCTGCATGCTCGGAACACGCCGGGCAGCCCCATTCAAAATGCCTATACTTGTCTGTGCGTTCGGACAAGTGTAAGACCTGCTTCATCGGAGCCGCGGCACGGAGCTAGCTCCGTGCGGCGGCTCCCCGCTCCATAGAGGTGAATGGGGACCGTGTGAATGGGGCCTTAGTCCTAAGCCAAGCCAGTTGGTACAGTGGGGCCACACCCACTGTGCATAACAAAATGGAAGCCACAATTCAACTGAATTATTGTAATAATTTGCGGTACACAAACATGGCAATCAGCACTGCCGGTGTGTCTGGGGCAGCATGTGTCAGTGGGGGTCCCAACAAACCATACATTCTTGACCAGGGTATTTAGATACGGGGGCTACGGCGACAAATTAATCTTTGCGCAAACAAAGGAGAGCCTAGCTAGGACTTATGGCTTCACGCCTTGGAGATTATGGTGAATGCAGAATCTGACGGCTGAGTGCTGAGGGGCAGGGCTCCATATGACAGCCTCTCCCGGAACGTTATAGATTTGCAGCAGCAGACCTGGGATTTATTGCTCGTGACTCTCGTCTGTTGCTAGGAGACAGGGAAGAATAAAAAACCTTGAAGGCCAGGATAGGCTGGGGCTCTGCAGACGCTGACTTTTCAGGAATTCACACCGGCTACGATGGGTCCTAGAGATATAATTGCTGTTTTCTGTTCTACCTGTGTTTTTTTTTTTCTTGTAAGGTGACACGGTGAAATCCAGTGAAAATTGGATAATTCTGGAAAAGCTGGGTGACAAACAATCAATATGGGACCATTATGTTCTAGATCTCATTGGGGCTATCCTCCAGCTTTACTTGATGTGTGAAATTGACTTAATTATACAGAAATATATGAGGGGGAGGGGTATATTCTGTGTGAGAAAGATGGGTGGTGACTGATGGTGGCCATACTGTTTTTTTCTCACCCATGTTTTCCCATATGCATTATTAAAAGATGTGTCCAGGTCTTTCAAATTGATGGTCTGTCCTGAGGTTGGATCATCATTATCAAAGAAGTGGTGCTTCGTCTCCCAAAACCCCTACTGATCAGTCGTCTCTGCCTGGTACTTCAGCTCTCTGTAGTGCTGTATAGCACTGTGCATGGGAAACAATGAACGTTTGTTGGGTTGCCGTAACAACCTCAGACGGCTGATCGTTAGGGGTGCAAGAAGTTCAACCCCTAGAATCTGATAATGAGGCCAGTCCTAAGTATAATTATCATTTTTCAAAGACCCTAAAACCCCGTTAGCCTTTTCCACCGTTTGGATATTGACGACCGATCTTCCAGAATGGTCATCAATATAAAATTGGTGGTCGTCTAACACCCAGCACCCCCACCTATCAGATGTTTGCATCAGTCTCCGGTGCTAGAACAGTGGATGGACCTTAAACTATGGACAGAGCCAGAAGTGGAATGTTCCATACATTGTGTGGAGGCCATGCAATCATAGTGCAGATCAGTTCCCATTCACCTCACTCGGTCGACACAGCTTTCCGTTCCCTGATCCGTCCGATGTTTAGTTTCTGGCATCGGCAGCTTCCGCAAACAGCAGGACGGTGGGGGTGGTGGAAGTTAGATGCCCACCAATCTGATATTGCTAACCTACATATGAACATATGTTCCAGCATGCTCCATCACTTATGTTGTTACTGAGCTACTCTCACCTAGGAGCATTGCATCTTGGGAAGATTATCTCCAGCATATGGCACCTGAAACAGCTGATTGGTGGGGGTCCCAGGTGTCGGAACACCACCGATCAGATACTGATGACCTCCAGAGGATAGGTCAGAAAACCCTTTTAATGCCTCCTCAAGCTTAAGGAGTCTATTAAAAAAAACCTCATATCTCAGCTTCCTGGTCCTCAGTGGTCACGAAAATCAGAATTGAGCAGAATTTGTCTTTAAAGGGTTATTTGCCCAGTATTTTTTAAAGGGTCAGAATAGCTTATAAATGTAAAAATCAAATATTCAACCCTCCAGCTCTCCTGGTCCATGACTTCCAGGTCTCTACTTCAAGGTAGACCGGTAGGGGACCTGGGGAGTGTTGAAACAAGACTGTATATTACTTTTTATTTTTTTAAGCCATTCTGACCTTTAAAAAAATAAAAAACAGACAAACGTCTTAAAGAGGCTCTGTCACTACCTCCTAACCTATGTATTAAAATACATAGGTGGGTAGTGGCCTCACAATGAATTCAAATCATACCTGTAATTCCCTTGTAGATGCAGCGGTTGATGTGTAATTTGAAGTTTAAAAAGTATGCTAATGAGCCTTCGGAGCACCGGAGGGCGGGCTTTTCCCTTCTGAGCACTGTATCTTCACCACCCTCCCGGGTCCTAGGCACGCCCTCCAGTGTTTAGAAACTCCCCTATCCTTTATGATTGACAGCACTTAGACCGTTCGCCGCATCTGAACGATGTCCCAGGCATGCGCAGTAGCGCTTGCCGTGCCGAATACTGCAAGCGCTTGGATTCAACTGCGCACGCGCCGTCACTTCGCCGAACCCAGAAGTGACGGCGCGCACTTCTTATCAGCTGAGAGGAGCCGGGAGCGAGCTCGGCGAATTGACGGCGCGTGCACAGTTGAATCCAAGCACTTGCAGTGTTCGGCACTGCAAGCGCTACTGCGGCCTGGGACATCGTTCTAGCGCTGTGATATGATCCTTCTACAGAGATGATCCTGTCCTGGACCGGAAAAAACATTTTTCAAAGTGAAACGCAATAAGTAGGGGAAGGGGGTGGGAGGATAACAGGGATACTAAATTCTGAGAACTGAATTTCTCACTGACAAAACATATTACTTCTTGTGGTCACTTGTACTATGATTTATGCAAAGTTGATGACTATTTTAATCAAAGGCTATCTGCAATTTTTTGCACCACCTGCCATTCACAGTCATGTGACAGCTGCAATAGAGAAACGGGTTAAAAAGATCACATGAATATGACGGTGTTGCAATTGTGGATAAGGACACAGGTACTATAGAGACAGCCCGTGCAGGTATTGTCGGGCCTGTGAGAAATGCTAGCCACCTTATCCTCCCCTTTAAGGGCCTTTTCAGGGTTGCCCCTCATTGAGTATTTGTTCAGGCGGTCTGGGGTATGTATTTCTTTTTGGCTTATGATGAAGGGGGTCATATGATTTAATTAGGGTGTGTCCTAATATAAATGGGTGGGGCATAATGGTTATTCATTTTGCGCGTGTCTCTTCAAATGCTGTTTTTCAGACTCTCCCTTCTAAATTGTTGGCAAGTATGGAATTTTGCTGGTTTCAGCCTTTATTTTTTTTGTCGGGGCTTAGAAATAGCATTTTCTGTAAACATCAAAGAATTAGTCATTAGACTCCACAGAATGTGCGGAATACAGTGGCTGAGGTTAATCATGTTATAATCTTGTTAATCCAGCATTTTCTTTGTTATAGACACATAGGGGGAGATTTATCAAAACTGGTGTAAAGGGAAACTGGTTTAGCTGCCCATAGCAACCAATCAGATTCCACTTTTCATTTTCCAGAGGTGCTCTGAAAAATGAAAGGAGGAATCTGATTGGTTGCTGTGAGCAGTTTTCCTTTACACCAATTTTGATAAATCTCCCCCATAATTCATATGTTGCCACAATGCAAAAGGCCCACAGGGCACCAGAGAAACGAAGCTGCAGCATAAACCCGCCTTTTCTCGTTCAAACAGCGTCCCACGTGGCGTCCCACGTGGGTGCCTGTTCTGTATGCGGTGATCCGGTGCAGCGCTGGTAGCTGTGTTTGATTGCACAAGCCAATTCTTGTATCTTGTTTATCCTGAAGTAGATATATTATAACAGAATGGATATCTGTGATTTGTTCTTTAGAGACGTCTCATATTATAATAGGAAAAGAGCGGGGTCTAGAACTCAGCCCAGACGCGTTTCGGGGTCTATAATCTGCCCCTTCCTCGGTGGTAACTAGACCCTCTCTTTTCCTGTGATTTATACTCTTATGGCCATCAATGGGAGGGTTTGTGATTTTATTTATTTATATATATATATATATATATATATATATATATATATATATATATACAAATGTTTATACTTTTGTAATAATGTCTATTTATATTTTTAAATACACATAATGAACAAGACATACGCTGAATACCCACTATTGGACAGTATATATACATATGATACATTCAAGAACAATTTTAATCAACAATTTATTCCACTTTGATGAATTTTTGATCCTACACCAGATTTTCCATGAAACCCAGCAATCACAAACCCTCCCATTGATGGCCATAAGAGTATAAATCACAGGAAAAGAGAGGGTCTAGTTACCACTGAGGAAGGGGCAGATTATAGACCCCGAAACGCGTCTGGGCTGAGTTCTAGACCCCGCTCTTTTCCTATTATAATATGAGACGTCTCTAAAGAACAAATCACAGATATCCATTCTGTTATAATATATCTACTTCAGGATAAACAAGATACAAGAATTGGCTTGTGCAATCAAACACAGCTACCAGCACGGCACCGGATCACTGCACACAGAACAGGCACCCACGTGGGACGCCACGTGAGACGCTGTTTGAATGAGAAAAGGCGCGCTTATTACGTACATCCAGGACGCGCGCGGGAGATCCATCCAAACAGAATACAGAGCCGGAGGCGCTGACAACTAAAAGAGAACGCCGTCAGTGAAGATACATCTAAGGAGGGTAAAGTACTCTGAATAATTTGTTACTCACAGTAACATAAGTTTTCTAAACGGCACATTGATTGCAATTCCTACATATGAGAACTCTATGTAATACCCGACTGTTTGGTATAACAATTGGACACTGTATATAAGAAACCTGCGAATTATTTGCCATCTAGCAATACCAGTAAAGACCTTCTGATACCTTTATGAAATAAGGATCCTTTTGTATGAAATACTATATCTAATTGGACCCATACTCACTGATTTATATTTATATATATTTATTTATCTGGATGAATATTGACTTTTATTTAAAGGAACTCTGCCATCCATATGAATTGAACATCACAATGAACTAACCTCCATTATTACCTTCTACCATTTTTTATCGTTTGTTTATTTTTATTTTTATTTTTGTGTGTATTTTAAATTTTACATTTTATTATATTCTATTAATAAATACTTAATTTTAAACATACATACATCTGTGAGATATAGCAAATTCATAACTACAGATAAGCCAGATAAGAGAGTGCTCGTCCCTCATCCATTTTTTGTACACTAAACCATCACCATTACTGGTCTGTGGGTAAGGACCATCGGAATTAGTAGCACCTCAAATCCATTCATTTCCCGGAGCGGTTGAGCCACTTAATTTAGCTTTATCCTTCTCATGTAGCATAAACCCGTCACATAAAACAAGCAGTGGCGTAGCTATAGGGGTCGCAGCGGTCGCAGTTGGGGCCCCACTTGCCACTTGCAGGGCTGCACCGCCAATTAGGCAAGGTGCGGCGTGGCCCTGCACACAGTTGGATATGGCACTAGGATATGCCCCCATTGTCTTATAGGTGGGGTGCGGGTCCCACCGCTATATCGAAAACGGGGCCCCAAAAGAGCACATGCGCAGCCGCCCTCCATTCATTTCTATGGGGCCGCTGAAAATAGCCGAGCTCTGGCTCGGCTATTTCCGTCAGCTCCATAGAAATGAATGGGAGCTGGGCTGCTCTTGCGCAGTGCGCTCCCATTCATTTCTATGAGCGCAGCGGGGGGCTGCGCCTGGTGGTGGTCGGACCCCGGGAAGCTGGGAAACCCAGGGTCCTCCAGGCTCAGAGCTCCCCTGCTTCAATCTCAATATAGGTGCTGGGACCCGCACCTATAAGACAATGGGGGCATATCCTAGCGAAATGCCCCCATTGTCCAAGATGGGAATACCCCTTTAACTTTAATGGTCATTTATATTGTTTGTCATGTGCATATCCTCCCAGATTCTGTTTTAGTATGGTTCCACAGGAATCAGTGTGATGCTGTGTTTGGGATTGTTCTGGTTGAACTGCTGGGTGGAATTTGGATAGGGACAGTTCAGTACTTCTCTATTTTATCTCAGGAGGTTGGCACTTGTCCTCAGCATGTAGGGATGAAGAGCCCCCTGTAGTAAGGCTCACACTGCACAGACCCATGCAGCACCTCACACTTCATCTGCCTAGGCCAGACTCACTGGCTGATGCAATCAGACTACACAGCTCCTCCTCTCCTACACAGAAGAGAAATTAGATTAAAGGGGTTGTCTCACTTCAGTAAATGGCATTTATCTTGTAGAGAAGTTTAATACAAGGCACTTGCTAATGTATTGTGATTGTCCATATTGCCTCCTTTGCTGGCTGGATTCATTTTTCCATCACATTATACACGGCTTGTTTCCATGGTTACAGACCACCCTGTAATCCATCAGTGGTGGACGTGCTTGCACACTACAGGAAAAAGCGCCATCCTCTCTGGTGGCCGGGACTGTGGGAGTGCACATAGGCTGGTGCGCAAGCACGACCACCGCTTCTGGATTGCAGAGTGGCCGTAACCGTGGAAACAAGCAGTGTATAATGTGATGGAAAAATGAATCCAGCCAGCAAAGGAAGCAATATGGATGATACCAATACATTAGTAAGTGCCTTGTATTAATAAATGCTATTTGCTGAAGTGAGACAACCCCTTTTAGCAGTAAATTAACTCTTTGCAGTGATCTACTGGGTCATTTATGTTGATTTTCTGTTTTCGGACCATAAAACAGAATATTGCAGTGCTTTTCTCATGAAATCTAGGGTTCTCTGCATCCTTCATTGTGTCCCTCCCTGGGTGTTCTCCTGTCATTTAAAAAAAAAAACTATGGGTACCTAATTAATTATGCACACAGTTTACATATAATTACAATTGTGCAGCACACAGAAATTTAAACTTTGCCTTTAGCAGACATTTTTCCCCTATCGTTATCTATTGGCACAAGCAATAGCAGGCAGTTTTTAGGGGGCATCAATAGCAGGAACTTTATGGATGCATCAGAAGCAAGAACACTTTAGAGGCATCAGTTTCTGTCACTTTTTGGGGGCATCAGTGGTATATATTTTATGGGGCATCAGTAGCAGACAAGTATTGAAAGCATCAATAGCCGGAATTCTTGGGAGGTATTAACCGCAAGCTCTTTATAGGGACATGGTTAGCAAGCATTTTATGAAAGCCTCAATGGCTGAGAGGATCAGAGGGAAGCACTTTTTTAGGGCATCAATGACACACACTTTTTGGGGGGCACCAATGGCATGTATTTTATGGGGTATCAGTAGTGGGCATTTTAAGAGAGCTTCCATAGCAAGCATCAACAGAAAGTACTTTATGGAAACATGATTAGCAAGCACTTTTTTATGGGGGTATTAGAGGCAGGAACTTTATAGGGGCATCATAGGCTAGCACCTTAGTGGAGCATCATTAGTAACCTGCGTAGGCATCAGTAATAAGCACTCTATAAGGGCATTGGTGGCAGGCAAATTTGGAGGTTTGGATATTTTAAAGTCCAGTATCAGAGATGAAGCTTTTGGGCCCCAATTCAAAAATTGCAATAGGCTCCCCAACTACAATTTGCCACTTGTAGTACCGGTGTCTTCCAATACGGCAGAGGGACCATTGCGACCACTCAAGTATGAGAACCTAGGTGCTAATGCAACCTCTGCACCTTCTATAGATAAGTATTGTCCTGCAACATCTCAGCTGCAATAAACCACAGTACCACAACAGCCAGAACATAACATAGCAGAAGCCTGTGACCTCGACCTATGAGCCTGATAGCACGCGCCATGAAGATGCTTTCTGATACTACAGGTGATGAATAACATCCTCTGGGTTAGGGAGATTTATACAGAAATTTACCCTACAAAGGGTCAAGTGTAGTATATGTCGTGGATATTGCAGCCAGGAGACGGGAAGCAGTGCTCTTGCACTTGGCCTTTGATGGTGTGCTTCTTCTGTGTGCTCCTTGGGGAGCCAAGTCTTCATGTATTATGAACGAGCTTCTTAGTCATGCATTATAGAAGAGGTCATGCTCTCCATCCAAGCAGAGATCATTCTGGCTTTTGGGATGAAATAATGCACAATTACACCTCCAGCTTTCTTATTTGGAAATATTTCAGATCTTGATTTCAGTAGTCTTGAGCTTGAGGAAGTTTAGTAATGTGCACTGTGGTCCTATACCCCAGAAACATGAAGCAAAACTTGGCTGATCCGATAATCCAGAAAGTCTGTTTACAATGTGGAGTTTCACAGGACTAAAGGCAGGAGACTGAGCATAGACATTCCTGTGATTAAAAACTGTGAAAGTCCTCAGGCAGATGGCAATATTATGGTAACATATCTCTTCTGAACCTTCACGTCTCTGTTTTCATATGGAGGCATACCGAGACTTTAAACTGGATTATGTCTGAATCCAACAGAAAAACAAAGTTTGTCAAACTTAAAAGGGTTTTCTGAAATTTCTGAACTGATGACTTATCTTCTGATCAGTGGTCTGACACCCGGGACCCACTCCAATCAGCTGTTTGAGAAGGTTCCAGCGCTTGCAGTAGAACCACAGTCTTCTCTTAGCTCACCAAGCACAGCACCGTACATTGTATAGCGGCTGTGCTTGGTATCCCAGCATAGCTCCATTCAGTTCTATGGAGCTGAGCTGCACCTATGCCACGTGACCGATGAATGTGACATCACATGGCCTAGGAAAAGCTGCGAGAAGGCCGTGCCAGTGCCTGTGCCTTCTCAAACAGCTGATTAGAGGAGGTCCTGGGTGTTCAAAAATCTCAAAAAGAAAACCCTTTAATCCAATTTGTGAGGCACAAATTTTGGGTAGGGAAGACTATCTAGGAAGCAGATTCAAAATTTTAACAGGTTCCCTACTGAACAAGGAAGAGCAGACAAAAAGACACAACACAAATACACCTTCATCATATATATACGCTATACACACATAAATATCCATTAAAAGTAACAGAAGTCCACAGCACTCATCATTAACTCGCCCTGCAAAAAGCATCAGAGGACACAAGACCGTCACTAGCTAATCTCCATGTGCAGCAAGTATCGGGGGAGTCAATGCAGAGGATGGGAGTCGTAGTGGTCCTGATGAAGTGTGAACTGGGGATCGGTGCAGTGGAAAAGAAGTATTGAAGAATAAGACCAGAATTAAAAATCTAAAAGTCCTTTTTACTACTTCTGTAGCACCAGTAAAGATTATGGAGGCAGCAGTTTGGCACTTAGGTCATACTGGTTTAGCAATGTTCTTGGGTGAAGGATGTCTTAACCGTAGTCCCTCACCTTTCAGCAGTGTCTCTGATGCTGGTTATAGCAGTTCACGCTTTTTTCATACTAGGCCACGCCTCTAACACTGCCCAAAACATACGGTAATTATACACAACCAGTCCCCATAATGCTCCCACATAATAATTGTTCCCCTTTTGTGCCAGCACACAGTAGTAATACCACCATTGTTGCTCTCAAAGTAGCTATGCCCACATTGTGCCCCTCACAGTAGTTATGTCCGCATTGTGCCCTCTTCACAGTAGTTATGCCCAAATGTGCCACTTCACAGTGGTTATGCCAGATATGTGCTCTCCCCCATAGTAATTATTTCTATATTTGTTCCCCCTCACAGTGGATATGGCCAGATATGTGCCCCCTCACAGTGGTTAGGCCAGATATGCCCCCTTCAGAGGAAGTGAAAAAAAAAAAAAACATTAAATACTCACCTAGTTCCTCCGATGCTCACACATTGTGCTGCTGGTCTGTGGAGGAGGAGCACAGAGGCTGATTCCCGGCTTCTTCTCCACAGTCCAGAAGCGCAATGTGTGAGGGCATCATGCTGCTGCTGTGGAGTGCCGGGGCCTGAACTGCACAATGAAGCGGGGAGCAGACGGCTCTCTGATTCACCATTACAATTAGCTGTTTGTGAATGCTGCATACAGCAGGTGGAAACACGTCCTCCTTAACACGCTAATTTTATGATGTGCCAATTACTACTCTCACATGTTAATTTGCACTTATCTGATCACACATCAGTCAGACTATGTTACAAGTAAAAATTTACAAGTCAGTGGCACACTTCACACTTCTCGTAGTCTTACTATAATTGACTTGACAAAAAAAATCCTGCTCAGATGTGAACGCTCCATTTATCTTCTGAACATAGTGTCTCATCTCTGGCTGCAGGATCTTTATTTGCAGATACATGGAGCCACTGGATGTGATGCAATTATATTGTACATATAGGCTCCCATTAACATCTAGAATAAAGGGCTTTCCCTCCACCAACCAGATGTCATTAATATTACAGGGGTAAGACAGCGGCATTTATAGCATAAAACATAGGATATCTCATAAATGTCTAATAGCTGCAGGTCCCACCTTTGGAGAAGAGGGGTCCCCTCATCTTTGATTTAAAATATACGGAAACCACTTAATCTTTTATTTTTTTGCCACAAAAGTGAATTTCCGCATTTACATACTTGTCAACATCCTTGTTGGTAAATTCAGGGCCCCTGGGAATGCCAAACATCTGGCCAGGAATGCCCACTTCTGGGTGGGGCTCAGGGGTGGGATGGAAAATTAAACTGGCTATGAAAACAACTAAAAGTGGCCCCATTCTGTAGGAGAGTCCACATTGACAGAAGGCTGGGTCAACACAAGCCCCACCTCTAGGAATGCCACAAACATGGTTGAGAATGCCCACTTCTAGGTGGTGCTCAGGGGCGGACTGCAGACTTTAATTGGACCTGAAATAAAAGTGGCCTCAAAGTGGGCCCAAATTAACAGAAGGAAGGGCCAAGTTGGTTGGACCAGCACAAGTAGGTGGGTCCAACACAAATAAGCAGAGCCAGCAATACCATAGTGTTGAAAAAAACTGCCCCAACAGCGCCAGATAGCAGCACAAAATACCTCACCAGAAGATGTCCATCGGTGGTGGCCAGTGCCAGCTGCCACATTTCATCCTTCTCCACCTGTTTCTAATTAACGTATTTTGGAGGGATCTGGGGAGGAGAGACGTGGGCCACAGCACCGAGTCAGCCATAGATTCAGAATGCTTCCTGGTGTTTCAGCACTACCAGACATACAGGAGAGCACAGCACTACATACCTATTACATCCAGCGATGTCTCCTCAGATTTAGATGTTCTCTCCTCATTTTCTCCACTTGGCCCAGACAGCTATGACGACTTCTTTCGACCACATTTCAGCTCGGCAGAGTTTGTCACACTGACATCTTAGATCTTAGACATCTTAGGTAAGGAGCCATGAAATACTGTGTGGAAAAGGCCAGGCAGAACCTCTTTCTGCTTACAGTATACTGAGAATTGGAAATAAACTGCTGTTTAGATGTGTGAGTAACTTTGCTTGCTGTCAGTGAATGGACTATTGTACTAGACAGAAATGAGGGAGGAGATTTAGGAGGGTGCTGCACTGTGGGGGGCTTTGTTGGTGAGAATGAGCAGATTATGGGCAACCAATGCAATGACTGGCACAGGGCGAAGGCATCGAGTAGTGACTGGCACAGGGCGGAGGCATCAGAGTAGTGGCTAAACAGATAGGTGACCCTGGCTGCTGCATTAAGGATAGGTTGGAGAGAGGAAAGCCTGGTGAGGAGGAGTCCAATTAGTAATGGACTTACTGTAATTGAGACAGGAATGGATCCAACAATGAGAGTTTTTGAGGTGCAAAAGACATGATTGGACAAGCTATTGAATATAGAGGGTGAAGGAAAGATCAGTATCAAACATGACAGTGGTGTGCTGTCTAGGCCTGATGGTACTGCCACATACTGAGAGGAAGATGTCAGGTTTAGGTAGGTTAGTACACAGAGGAAACACCAGAAGTTCAGTTTTTGAAAGATTCCATTTCAGATACAGAGAGGACATGATGTTAGAGACAATGGATAGACAGTCACTGATGTTCTGTAATACAGCAGGGGTGATGTTACAGGTTTAAGTGTATAGTTGGGTGTCATCAGAATAGACATGTTACTGAAAACCTATAGATTTGAGCATGGTGAGTAGGAGATGGTGGTCTACAGTGTCAAATACTGCAGAGAGATCAAGGAGAATGAGTAGAGAGTAGTCACTGTTGTATTTAGTTGTCTGGAGGCCGTTTGCAGAAACCACATTGTAGTGGATCAAGGAGAGACTTACAATTAGGATAGCAGATGAGGCGAGAGTAGATCAGACACTCAGAGATGAAGGGTAGATTGGAGATGGGTCTGTAGTTAGTTGGGCAAGATGGGTCAAGAGAAGATTTTTTTTAATCATGGGGTTATGACAGAATGTTGAAAGAAGAGGGGAAGATACCAGAAGGTTGAAGATTTTAATTAGGTGAGTAGAGACAGCTGGGGAGAGAGACTGGAGGTGGTGTGAGGGAATAGGGTCGGTAGTGGGTGTGGTAGAGCGTGAAGAAGAGAGGAGCCTGAAGACTTCCTCGGTGACTGGGTTGAATGTGGAAAATAAACTAGGGGAAGGGGGGTTTGAAGTGGATTTATGACAGGTATAGGCTGGGAGCTTATTTCCTGGCAGATGTTTTCAATTATCTTCTTTGAAGTAGGTGGCCAGATCTTCAGCACAGAGGTCTGTAAGAGGCATCTGCACCTTTGGACTGAGGAACACACCCTGCTGCCCGAGACTTGCCATTTTCTGACACCAAGGGTATCCTGAACCAGCACCAGGCAGGGTGTGCCCCAAGGGTACAAGGGTGCACCCTCCCTTCACTGTGCATGTGGCCCAGGGAGTGCCAGGGATGACCTGTAGCCACTGTGAGGGACTACCACCACCATCCTCAACAACTCACATCCTCTAGCCTCCTACCCGGCCGCTGCATCAGCAAATTCCACAGTGCTTTACAGATGTTATCACTTGCTGTCCCCAGTGGAGATCATAATCTAAATTCCCTACCAGTATGCTTTTGGGGGATGAGAGGAATTCGGAGTACCTGGAAGAAAACCCAAATATGGGAGAACATAAGGGGATGACCCCAGAGCTAACCACTGAGTCATCATGGCCAAAGGTTTTGAGACTATTTTGGTTTTCACAATCTTTTTTTAGACCTTTCTATGGTACACTGAAGTATAATTATAAGCATTTCATACGTTTTTAAATTGACAAATCCATGAAATTCATGCAAAAAATCAATATTTCCAATGTTGACTCTTCTTCTGCAGTTTGCCTTGGCATGCTGGATATCAGCTTCTGGGCCAAATCCTAACTGATGGCAACCCATTCCTACCTAATCCGTGCCTGGAGTTTATCACAATTTTTGTGTTTTTGTTTCTCCACCTGCTTTTTGAGGACTGACCCCAGGTTCTCAATGAGATCTGGGGAGTTTCCTGGCCAGGATCCGAAAATGTCAAGGTTCTGTTCACTGAGCCACTTAATTATCACTTGTGCCCTGTGACATGGTGGAAAAAGCTTTGTTCATCACCAAATTGCTGGATGGTTGGGAGAAGCTGCTCTTGGAAAAGGTTTGGATATCATTCTTTATTCATGGCAGGGTTCTTAGCATTGTCAGTGAGCCAACTCCCTTAGATGAGAAGCAACCTCACACATAGACAGATTTGCCATCAATGTCCTCCATGGGAATATCCCTTTAAATGTAGAGACTCTCAGAGGACTTGTGGCATGTCTATCTTCTATATGATCTATAGGGCATATGTATGGTTCCAAAAGGGTGGGGAGGACTATCAGGATCTCCTATGCCTTGCATGCTTCTTGGAAAATGTACACTTTCTAACGCCAGTCGTGATTTTCGTTGCGTTGTGATGCACCAAATTTAATAAGAGGAACATGAATGGAGGGCGGCTGCGCATGCGCAGTGCGCCCTCATTCAGTTCGGGGGCTCCGTTCTGGATATAGGTGCGGGTCCCAGCGGTGGGACCCGCACCTATAAGACAATGGGGGCATATCCTAGCGATATGCCCCCATTGTCTAAGATGAGAATACCCCTTTAAGCTGTTCTGAACTCAGAAACTGCTGATGCAGTGCAGGACTTGAACCATCAGTGTAGTGTAATGTTCGGTGGCGCCCTCACTGTCTGGCCCACTGGGAATCTTACCATTATGAGCTTGGTTGGGTTTACATAATCCCTGTCCATTTTCGGCCCGGGACAGTTTAAAGGTTATGTACACCCTTGGGCCAATTTTTTTTATGATGACATTTTACTCATTTTGGGCTAAAAATCATTTTTTCAATAGTTTTTTATTACAAATATTCAGCCATTCTGTCACAAAGGGTTAACTGTCTAGCTGTGTACTCTCAGAGATCAGAGATAAGGAGCCATCAGCTAAGCTGCCTGATGGAACAGACTAAAAATACAGAGCAGCTACTAGAGAATCTCAAGGTTGTACAGAGAAATGGGGTCAAAATATTTAATAAAGACCAATTGAAAAAATTATTATTCTTTTTTTTGCTTAAAATGCAATAATACAATGCATGGAATGGCCGACTCCAAGAGGTACAGTAGTAATGGCAGATATTATGTCAGCATTTATAAAAGTGGCGAGAGGCTTATAATTAATCTAACAATTAATGTCATATAATTGATGTGAGAATGGTGGAACTTGATGGACCTCAGTCCTTCATCAACTAGTGATTCTCCTTAGGATATATTGAGGACATGCACATTTTTACTCCTCATTCCTATTTTATCCACATTTTATTATATTTGCCTTGTCTGTGCCTAGATCATCATGTCACTTGGAAACGTTACGTCAGCCATTTTTATATAAGACCCTCAAACATCCTGACACATTGAGCTACGATAAAGAGCCCTGCGTCTAAAACACGTCTGGAAAAGGCGAATTTTTATGTAGGCGTCTACATATAACTCAAGATGCTTTATTACAGATCGTTACTGTTGGGTCCTGAAGAAGACCTGAAGGAGGATCTCAGGAGACAATTCATGGTTCAGCTCCGGATTACCTTCCGTGTAAATAGAAATCATTGATCACGAGTCTCAGGAGACGAGCCCGGCGTCTATCTGATTACCAGCTCCATCTTCTAACCCAATAGACCTTAACTCGTCACGCGGCTCATAGAAAAGCATTACTAAATGTGCAATATCCACCGCAACCCCCTCTAATCAGCCTCCCTAAAAATCATCATCAATCAACACGGGAAGACTTGGAAATATCGGTTAGTTGGGCGCTGTTAATGTGACACTGGATAGCATAATTATTTAAGCACTCTATGGGGGTATTCCTAATTTAGGCACTGTGTGGGAGTATTATTTAGTCAAGGAATAGGAATAGTACTTGGACTTTGTATGATGCCGTTTAAGGGCACCGTGTGGTAGTATTATTTGCTCACTTGTGCTGTACTATTTGGGGCAGTGTACGGTGGTATTCCCTGTTCACTGCATGGCACTGTTGCTTCTGCACTGTTTATAGTTACTGTTTGAGGCATGGTATGATGGTATTATTTGCTCACTGGATAGCACTGTTACTCCCGTAATATTTAGTAGTTACTGCTGCTTTATTTAGGTTACCCTATGGTAGTATTATCTGTTCACTGGAAAGCACTATTGTTTCCTCTCTATTTGGTAGTTACTACTGCACTATTTGGCATACCGTATGCTGTAAGTATGTTATTTGCTCACTGGATAGCACTGTTACTCCTGCCCTTTTTAGTAATTATTACTGTACTATTTAGGGCACCGTATGGTAGGATTATTTCTAATTGCATAGCGCACTATTTGGTAGTTACTATTTTACTATTTGGGCCCCGTATGGTGTATGTTGCTCACAGGTTAGCACTATTACTTCTGGTAGTTACTACTGCACTATTTGGGGCACGGTATGATGCTATTAATTGCTCATTGATAGCCCTGTTACTTCTGACCTATTTGTCAGTTACTACTGCACTATTTGGACACTATATGATGGTATTATTTGCTCACTGTACTGCACTGTTACTCTCATAATATTTAGTAGTTACTACTGCTTTATTTAAGTTACTGTATGGTAGTATTATTTGCCCACTGGAAAGCACTGTTGTTTCCTCTCTATTTGGTAGTTACTACTGCACTATTTGGGACACCGTTTGCTGTAACTATATTATTTGCTCACTGGATAGCACTGTTACTCCTGCACTTTTTGGTAATTACTTCTGTACTATTTGGGGAACTGTATGGTAGGATTATTAACTAATAGCATAGCACTTATTCATGCACTATTTGGTAGTTACTATTTTACTATTTGTGAGACTTATGATGGTATATGTTGCTCACTGGATAGCACTATTACTTCTGCACTATCTGGTAGTTACTACTGCAATATTTGGGTTATGGTATGATGGTATTAATTGCTCACTGATACCCATGTTACGTCTGAAATATTTCATAGTTACTACTGCACTATTTGGGGGTATTATTTGCTCACTAGGTAGCACTGTTGTTTCCTCTCTATTTGGTAGTTACTACTGCACTATTTGTGGCACTGTATGGTAGCATTATTTCTCATTCAATAGCGCTGTTACTTGTGCACTATTTGCTAGTTACTACCCCACTTTTTGGGACACTGTATGATGGCATATGTTGACTACTGGATAGCACTTTTTGGTTTACTATTGTACTATTTTGGTCACTGTATAGTAGTATTATTTTCTCATTGGATAGTGTTGTTACTTCTGCACTTTGGTAGTTGCTACTGCACTATTTGGGACACTGTATGATAGTATATGCTGCTTACTGGATAACTACTTTTGCACTATTTGGTAATTACTACGGCATTATTTGGGGCACGGTATGGTGGTATTATTTGCTCATTGGATAGCACTGTTGCTTCTGCATTATATTTTAGTTTCTGGACAATTTATTATTATTATTGTTTGAAATCTTTACCTATACTTTATTTTTCATTTATATCTTCCAAAAACAGGGAACGGGATGGCTGAAAAAGCTTCCTGTAGGTCCAGCAGCCAATTAAAGATGTCCAAACCTGCCGATACGACGGTACCTGATGAGTAAGGGGAGGCCTCCACTATCGGGAAGAAGCACATTAGCCCGTGCTCACTAATTTCTGCAACAGAATCTGAGGCTGTACCCTAGGATTTATGCTGCGGATGAGCAGCAGATTGATTCAATGGGGCTAAATAAGCCATGTGTCAGTTATTGACATCCACTGTCTTTTATATGAAGCTCCAGCTATAGCAGCCATATGCTTATAATAATTAGACCCAGGTTTATGGGCAGTGACTTTTCGAGCCCTTGGTTACGTCACTTTGCTGTCATTTTTCACTGCCAGTTGAAGGCTGATTTGCTGCATTTCATTTCCTATGTAAAATCTCATCAAACCATACATGAGGAGGACGCAATGTTTCTTACAGCACGCACACATGTAAATCCACGCGTCATCACGTTGCGGTCAACTGAAATGCGTGATTACCATCGTAGAACCCTGCCCAAATGAGAGAGATTTCCTCATTGATGCAGTATGGTGCTCTGTTCACCAGCACCATAGAAAATCCATGAAAACAGATGGAATGGCAGCAATCACCAACGCGTTTCAATCGTAAATGTTTACAACTGTGCGGCGTTTCATTTCTAACCTGAGACACGTGAGATGTAAAATGTCATCAAATCATACATGAGGAGGACGCAGTGCTCCTTACAGCATGTACACATGTAAATCCACGAGTGTTCACGTTGCAATCGACTGAAATGCGTGATGACTATTGTGGAGCCTGGCTCAAGTGAGAGAGATTTCCTTATTGGTTCTGGTCTTGTAAAACTCTGCAGTATGGTGCACGGTACACGAGCACCATAGAAAATCCATTAAAACAGATGGAATGGCCGCAATCACCAACGCGTTTCAATAGTAAATGTTAACAACCGTTGCAAGGGAGTAGACACCCATCCTCCGTGTCATGAAGTGGTTTGAGAAGGGTGAGGGAGGATTTTCACTCCCTTGACAGATGTAATTATTCCCCACTGTCCTGACTGAATGGGAATGGTGGGAATTTACAGCATGCAGTGATAGCACAGTGTTCACACTGTGACCGAGATTGCGTTTGTATATTCTCCTTCAGTCACGAAATGGTTAAAAAGTGGAAGAGGATGGGTGTCAACTCTCTTGGCATGGTTCTTAACAACTCTCACCATCATGACTGAATGGGATTGGTTGGCATTTACGGCACAATATTCACACCATGACTAAGATCGCGTTTACGATTGAAACGCGTTGGTGATTGCTGCCAGGTAAGTGCGAATCCTCTGTTTATAGAGACAGGCTTTGGGCACCTACTAAAAACTCATTATTCCCAGAGAACCCCTTTAAGAGGGTCTGGTCTGAGGTCTGGATTTGTTTAGTTGGTGTGGTCTGGTCTATGGTCTGTATTTGGTTTGGGTTTGGGGTCTGGATTTGTTACACGGTCTGCCCTGGGGTCTGGATTTCTTTAGGAGGTCTGGTCTGAGGTCTGGATTTGTTAGACGGTCTGCTCTGGGATCTTTATTTCTTTAAGGGGTTTGGTCTGAGGTCTGGATTTGTTTAGTTGGTGTGGTCTGGTCTAAGGTCTGCATTTGTTTTGGGTTTGGGATCTGGATTTGATAGACGGTCTGCTTTGGGGTCTGTATTTCTTTAAGAAGTCTGGTCTGAGGTCTGGATTTGTTTAGTTGGTGTGTTCTGGTATAAGGTCTGCATTTGTTTTGGGTTTGGAGTCTGGATTCGATAGACAGTCTGCTCTAGGGTCTGGATTTCTTTAGGAGGTCTGGTCTGAGGTTTGGATTTGTTTTGGGTCTGGAGTCTGGATTTGTTAGACGGTCTGTTCTGGGATATGGATTTATTTAGGAGGTCTGGTCTGAGTTCTGGATTTGTTTATTTGGTGTGGTCTGGTCTAAGGTCTGCATTTGTTTTGGGTTTGTGGTCAGGATTTGGTTAGACAGTATGATTTAGGGTCTGTATTTCTTTAGGGGGTCCGGTCTAGGGTCTCTAGTTGTTTGAGGGGCCTGGTCCGGGGTCTGCCTTCATTGAAGGGAGCCATATGCTCTAATTGGGATCGGATTGGCGTAGGTTGGAGCCCCTCCTATATAAAGGGGCAGGTCACAAGGCCATATATGTGGCGCTTCTCTTTATAGGTCCCCTTTTAGAGTCCATTCTCAAAAGTTTGTCATCGGGCTTTAAAGAAAAATGAAGCAAATGATCAACTTGACCAAAGGGACAAGGAACTGAACAAAAATGTCTGCACATAAAAATGAAAGCTTCGTATATAAAGGAGGGAAGACCGAATGATAAATGATGAACGGTCCACAAGTGGAGGCAACCTGCACAGACACATCAACTACTAAAAAAAAACAAAAACTGAATGGCTCAAAACGCGTGAGATCTATACATGAAATCTTCTTGTCATACAAAAGGTACAGTATAATCAGCGCAGAATATGTACAGGTAAACGTGCCCGGCCAATATGGCTGCATGCACAGGCGGGCAAAGGGTTAACGTGCCTAGCAGCAGACTAACTGTTCCTCCATTCAGCATTCCCTGCCTGTAGATCCAGCCCCTCCTGTCCCTTCCTCCACAGCCTCCCTTCCTGCCCAGGAAGCAGAACTATTGGCTGCAGAGCAGACAGCCCCCTCCATCATAGCAGAGAGTGGTGATATCCAGAGCACCCAGGCTGAGAGCCATACACACACAGGAAGCCCAGACCTGTCCACTGAGCACAGCACAACCATGGGAGTGGAGATAGAGACCATCACCCAAGGAGACGGTACGTCTGCCTTACACCCCTCTGTAACCATGCCTTAGATTGTAAGCTCTTGTGGCCAGGCTGATGGGACCTTTAGCTTTAGCGGCTGTGGGGGTTTCTTTTGTTCATAGCTTTTGTCATTTTTGTTTTCATGGCACAGGTGGAGCAGAGCTGAATTTGTCATTGAACTGTTTCTTTTGTGCACCATAGACCACCTTTAACATGTGGTGAAATGGGGAGTAGTGGAAAACTCAGCTCTGCTACATCTGCATAGTGTAAAAAGGGTGCAAAATATGTGGGAGCTGTATAAATAAAGGATATTATTACAAATATTAATGCATTGCTAGTGGCTAGTGCAAAACTCCGCAGAGATAGATCCTCCAGCACTACATCATTACTCTGCTACACAAACAGACAGATAGACAGATACACGTATCTATACATTTTTATTATGACTATTGTTGTCCGTTATATTCTTCCTTCCTAGAATGCAATCTGAATGCACCATTTCAGTATACAGATGTAGCAGGGCTGAGTTTATCATGTGGCTTACTTCAGTAGGATACATTGAAGGTCTCTAGATAAACCCACTAAATTATCCTAACTCATGATGTACAAACCATACCCCCCCCCCCAGAGGAAAATGACAAATTCAGCTCTGCTACATTTGAGATATACCGGAGCTGATTTTTTTTTTGTCATTTATTCCCCCAAAAGTGTAAAATGACTAACTAAGGTCTGCTACATTTGAGATATATACCGGAGCTGAATTTTTTGTCATTTACATTATGTAAAATAACCCAGTAGGTTTACCTGCAGTCCTGTGTAAAACCACAGATGTGTGTATTGCGATATCTCCAGGACAGCTGCTGAAATGCCTGCCTCAGCTCTGCTACATCTGTACATATATTTTCTCTTTTCGGCCACGTAGTAGGTATTGTAGTATGTGCGGTATATTCTTGGACCCTTCAGTCACGCACTACATCTCCTATACCGCTGGCATCTTCTATAGAAGGGGAGTCTATATTTCACGTAAAAACTAAATAAATAGTCTGTTTGCCAGGACTGTGTGGTGTGATAGGATGGTGCTTTACATAGGACTGCCGCATGGTCCTAGGGTATTGTCACAATTCACAGACAATGCGGCACAGTACGCCTCTGCTACATCCGTATAGTTGTATATTACCTGCATACGTTTTACCTTTGTGTTTGCACGCATCCCCGATCGCGCTCTCCCCATCTGCATGTGGTCGCTGGATGTGTCTATGAACATCTGCGGGTTTTTGCTTCTAGGTATTTGTCTTATCTTAGGTCACATTGTAGTATGTCGTTCTCCAGAGAGAGATAGTGCGTGTCTGGTGATCGATGCTCATAAAGTATTTGCTAGGTGTTATACGTTGGCTATTAGACTTGGGAAGTGACACATGGGCGGTTGTAGAACTACTAGTCCCAGCACGAGGCTACAGCTACATTTGCTGAAGCTTATGTTAATGGTCCCTTGGCACCTAGGATCTCAGCCTGCGGCACATGTCGCCCAGGGTGGTACCAGCCATATAGGAGATACTGCCTTAATATTGTTCTGCACAATAATCACAGTCTTGGGGTATGGGGTAATTGGCTTAGGGACGTCACCCTAGATCTTCAGTCTGACACCGGTGAAGTCCACTTTTCCTATATTCACCTCGAAAGAACATGAAAAACGAATGGATATTTCCATGTAATGATCTATCATGGAGCCACTGAAGATTATAATGGGGCTCTTGCCAGCACCATGCCGATTAGAGATTCCTATGACTTGGTATCTCCAACACCCCGAGTGGCTTGGAAGCGGTTCAAATACTTTGCAGTACCTTTGACTTGGGTTATCAGAACTTCTTGCTATCATGTGGTTATTATATGTCAATGTCTACATGGTGGAATAGGTTTGACTGGAGGAAGGAAGGGTGGATGTCAGATACCCATGTCAACTGTTATCACCCAAAAAACAAGAGTCTGATATCCACCATAGACATTAGACAGGTGGATCAAAAGAACCAATGTTCATTAGGTATCTTCTGTTCAAAACATGTGGAGCCGGCCATAGCCATTAGAGCTGAGCTGGTTGTTATCCCTCGTTCTCTGAGAAACCTCTCAACTGTTATCACCCTAAAAACAAGAGACTCTGACATCCACCGTAACCATTAGACAGGTGGATCAAAAGAATTAATGTTCGTGTCTTCTGCTCTAATTTTGTGATGCTGGTCATAGACATTAGAGTTGAGATGGTTGTGTCATGGACAACCAGTGGTGGACTCTGCCTCTTATCCTTTGTCATCTGAGAAACCTATCTCAACTGTTTTCACCAAAAAAACAAAACAAAACAAGAGACTCTGTAAAAATTACACAGGTGTATCTGAAATAACTAATATATATTAGGTGTCTTCTCCTCTAAACAAGTGGAGCTGACCATTAGAGTTAAATTGGTTTTATATAAGACAGCTGGTGGTGGATAATCCCTGTTATCCCTTGTCCTCTGTGAAACCTATCTCAACTGTTGCCACCCCAAAAACAAGAGAGTCTGATATCCACCGTAGACATTACACAGGTAGATCTGAAAGAACTAATGTTTATTAGGTGTCTTCTGCTCTGAAGATGTGGAACTGACCATAGGCGTTAGAGTTAAATTGGTTGTATCATGGACAACTGGTGGTGAAGACTCCCTGTTATCCCTTGTCCTCTGTGATACCTATCTCAACTGTTGTCACCCCAAAAACAAGAGTCTCATATCCACCGTAGACATTATACAGGTAGATCTGAAAGAACTAATGTTCATTAGGTGTCTTCTGCTCTGAAGATGTGGAGCCGGCCGTAGCCGTTAGTGTTAAATTGGTTGTATCATGGACAACTGGTGGTGAACACTCCCTGTTATCCCTCGTCCTCTGTGATACCTATCTCAACTGTTGCCACCCCAAAAACAAGAGAGTCTGATATCCACCGTAGACATTACACAGGTAGATCTGAAAGAACTAATGTTCATTAAGTGTCTTCTGCTCTGACGATGTGGAGCTGACCATAGCCGTTAGAGTTAAATTGGTTGTATCATGAACAACTGGTGGTCGACGCTCCCCGTTACCATTCAGTGAAGTCCTCTGAAACCTCAAAATGTATATTAATGTCTCCAAAAAGTAGAACGTTCACTACCCATGAGGAACAGATACATTTTCCATGGTCACACAGACCTAACAAGGTGTATAGAAATGGGTTTTACAAACTTGTCGACCACTTGAAGAGCCCGTGAACATAGCATTTATCCTGGGCGATAAACTAAACAGTGGTAAACCATGAAAAGGACAATAGTTGCTGCAGATTTTAATCATTTTCTAGGAATCGAGTGATTTCCTCTAGTAAAGTATTTTGTTGAGTTTGTTGGTGTAGACTGTATCTATGGGAAATGACGTGGCTCATGCTGCGAGCCTCCTCGCTCTATGTGACATTCACACTGTGCTCCCAGTGTAACTGAAGCTGGAGACTGGGGAGGCTCTTCAGAAAAGGTCAGGCGTAAGATGTTTCTATGTTTAAACCCTTTACTTTAGCACCAGATGGGTTAACCTTTCACTCCAAATCCAGATGGCACATACATCAGGGTATACATAGGTGATATTGTACATGATGCCCGTCACGGTTATGGCTAAAATTCAATGACACCACAGGAATTATTTAAATGCTAATTGCCCAAAAAGATGGAGGACGGGCAAGGTAGTCTGTACGAGATGATCTGCAGCACAATGGCCGTGTAACCATATGCGTCAGTTGACTGCAACATTTGTGTGAGCACCACAAGGCAGTTACAGGGGGCGCCACATTAAGTCTGATCATACGCATTAGATATCTGTTATCCAGCCAACAGTTATTCATTCCAAACTACCTTGGGTGTGATATTAACATAGAGGGATAGAGCAGAAGACCGAAGAAAAGGGTAACTATGGCCTTCATATACAATAAACTATTCTTAGCCAAACATGCCATTTTAGGCAGCAGCGGCCAACAATCTAATCTGTATGGGGAACTACTACCTCTTCCTCAATGCTGTCGAGAGAATTTTAGTGCCTGATCCATTTGTTCTCCTGGGAGATAAGCTGCCAGCTGAGAAGTCTGTCAGTGGCCTTCTCCTCTCTCCCCATTGAAACATGGTCAGCTTGGCGTGTAAGTGTATGAGGTAGTCGGGAGAGATAGCTGTTCGGCCAACACCCATGGAAGGTGCAGGAGCAACTTAAAGGCTAACTGCTTGTGTTTTTTTACAGATCAGTCCAAAAAGTCATCTTCCCCCATGTATAATATCTGATATTCTACACAATTTACATATTGATGGTCTTTTCTCAGGATAGGTCAGTGATGGCTAACCTCCAGCACTCCAACTGTGGTTAAACGACTCCCAGCATGCTCCATTCATTTCTATAAAGTTCGGAGAACAGCCAAGCAAGGGGGCATCTTAGGAGTTGTAGTTTTACCACAGCTGAAGAGCCGGAGGTTAGCAATCACAGGGACAGGTCATAAATATGAGATCAGCAGAAGTCAGACTACTGTAACCCGTGCTGTTCAGCTGAAAGATGTATGGCACTGTGCTTCGTAAACTGCAAGGAAGCCGTGGCACTGAGGGAATCGCTGCAACTTATTGGTGGGAGTGCCAAGAGTCAGACCATCGCCAATTTCAGATTGATGACCTCACCTGGGGATAGGTCATCAATATGTAAATCCTGGAGAACCCCTTTAACATCTACATCTGTGTATGATATGATTGGCTTGCTTTGAACATTCATAGCCTTTGGTGAATAGTTGGATGTCTTCTAAATAGAAACTGAAAATATGGTGTGGACCCTTATAGTGGCCAGGTTGGTGATTGGCCATGAATGTTTCAAAATGGCCCCTTGAGCAGTTGTCTTTTATTTGCCTCCCCAGAATGTTATCCAGAAGGGAAATTAAGCATTGAGGTGGAATTAGACTTTGAAGGCCAAGCTCCATGTAATGTGGTCTGTGTAATTTGTACCGTTTTAGCTATAGAGAACATAATGTTATTTCCTCCCGCAGCTTCAATTCAGAGCTGCAATTATTACAACAAAGTCTCTCCCTGTGTGATAATGATGTATCCTTCGGCGTTGAGGGTCACAGTGTCTTCTCGGGTTGGGGTGGAGGTCTACTCTTTGCAATCCTGGTGATCTTTGAGCCAAATGGAGACTTGCAGCATCTGTTACCTAGCAACAGTCAACATGTAGGAGAGCTGATCGGCGAATGCGTTATCTGATAAATATATGATTTGTGTCTTTGGGAATCTGTTGTAGTCTCTAGAAACCACAGATCGCCTTAGGAGAATGGTTATGATGGGAACACGTGGGAAAGGGGGGTTTAAAACAGGGACAACCATTGTTCTGAGTACTTGGCTCTTCCTTTCATTTTCCAGTTGCCTGGGTGGAGGAGTTTGATGGTGATGGCCTCCACAAGGGCAGCAATCAGGTCATTATGGGTGGTACGTCCGCCAGGGGCCTAGCCACAAAGCTTCTCGTCCGGTCATCTTTCTTAACTGTTGACACTTGTTGTGAGGAGGGCTCCACTGGTAGTTACATTGGAGAAAGGACGGGGCCTGTAATGTAAGGGTGCCCTGTTCCTATGTTCAAAGTAAATACTGCTTTGGCCCTGCTCTCATGGTCCTGATGCCTTCCACTGCTCCCTTCTCTCGAGGAGATCCAGATTCCTTGACTTTATGGGGTCCAGAAATTCCTGGCCCTGGGCTTTCAGAATAATATAAAAAGATATATAAAATGGTTGTCAAGTTTAGACACCCCATTTCATATAGGGTTAATTTAGAGGAGAAAGTCTCCTCTTTAGTGGAGAGCAATTACATCTCCAGACCATCTCTTGCTCTGGATGACCTGTCCTAAAATATACACACAAACCATTGATTTTAGAGGATGGCATGTAATGCTTAAGTTGTCCTTGTGGTGGCACTGCTGGGAAATTGAATACTTACTGCCAGGTTCCCTCTCTGATTATAGGTGATTGTTCAAGGTCCCAGCAGTAGAAGACTTTGTGATCTGGTTACTTTTGAGGATCCATTTTAACAAAAATGGCTTGTGCAAAGTTGAAAACCCTATTGCCATTACTATATTTATAGTTGTGGGGGTGTAATATGTGGTCAAGAGATCAACCCCAGACATGATCTTACTACTTAGCTCTCGAGGTCTTCCATTAAAGTAGCATAGTAAGGTGAAATCCATGAATGTTGTTTAGTGGACGGGATGAGAATAGCGCATACTGGGACACATATCAGGAGCCATTACATAAATTGTCAATGTGATCGTTCTGAGCATTCGGCTTAGATACTCCTTGTAATGTAGTTATTGAAACATGTATGATATTCATTTGCATTCATTTTTTCTATCTTTTATTGTATTTTTAGCAAGAACTTTCCCCAAGAAGGGTCAGACGTGCGTTGTCCACTACACAGGTAAGACACTCTATGGTATATCATCATGTCAAACAAGATGTCTTCTGATGTACAACCTCTTTCTTGGTTTATGAGAACTACCATACAGTCTCACTGTTTGCCATCTCCCTGCCTTGGACCCACTGAAAGTATTATTACCTACTCCAGTATTTTCCACCTAAGGAACCCAGGGAACCTGATGTTCTTTGGAACCTAATTGGGGCCTCTGTGAAAGTCCCAAAAAGCTACTACATTAGGGGTAGGGTAATTGTATGGGTTTCCCAGGAGGTTACAATTTTTTAAGGGTTTCTCCATAGAAAACAGGTTGGGTGTTATTGGGTTATGAGGCCACAGATGGAAGAGGGATTTTTTATGTACAGTTTGAAAGCCTATCCGTTGACATCATTAGGACATCTTATTTATTAATACTCCAGATGGGATGTCCAGTTGAAGTGAGGGGTCACTCGGAAGACTCATATTTTCTGAATTCGTTTGCAGTTTTGATGGGACCATGATGCTGTGAGTCTGCAATAAGTTCAGTTCAGATGAGGCAGGGTCGGTCCGGGATGTGGCCGACGCATGGACTGTGCTTAATGCACCACACATGGCAGCCTTACCGTGCAGCAGTGGGCACAAATCCAACCAGAGGACTACATCTGCATGGAGTTTGCACGTTCTCCTTCTGTTTGTAGGAGTTCCTCGAGGGTTTTCCGGTTTCCGCCATCACTCCAAAAACCTACAGATAGGTAAATTTGCTACAATATCTTACCTAGTGTGGGCGAGAAGGGATTTAAGTTGGTTTGCTGGTAATTTTAAGTGTCTTAAGAAGTCAGAAGAGTGCTATGGCCACGTGGAGCTAGTGTTATGCACTGTCTGGCCAAAGAGTCATGTCTCATTATGGGAACTGCAGAAAATTGCAGCAGTTGACCTACAGGATGTCATATAATAAATAGGGATTTAGATAGGAGTAATATATGTACCTCATACATTTGGTTTTTGCATCGGGGCCACTTGAGAGCGGTCACTGTCATGTCACGGTATGTGCAGGGCCTGCTCAGCTTACAGATGCCAGATCATATTTATAGGGTGTTCCTGGGCCATAGAAGTGCCGGGCTCAGCATAATCTTCCTGTAATTAAATCTACCTCTAGGTTTCCAGCTATGCATCGCTCTCCCGGGCACCTTCAAGCCTTGGTTTGTGATGCCGGCCGGTTCTCCTCAGCATGCTGTACATTTCAAGTGCTCATATACCCACGGTGATGATTCCCTGTCTGTCTGTCACTAGCTAGGCCCACTTAAAAGGGATTATTTAAAAAAAAAAATTCCCTAAAATCAGCACAACCACAATCATTGTCCATGGGATGTGTCTAGTACTGAAGATCAGACTCATGGAGGCAAATGACACCATACCTTATGCCATAAACAATATATATAAATAAACCACACTGACAACTTGCTGGAATAGAAATGGCCGCAGTGCTTTATTAAGGGTCACATAATAATTAACATTAAATAATTTTAATAAATTAATTAAATAATTAAACCATAAACCAAATCAATCAATACTAATATTAACCATTCATATAACCAAGATCCACTCAGCATCAGCTGAGTGGTACAGCCCCTCTAATAAAGCAAAGCGACAAAATTTTAAAAAAAGGGGGAGGGAGGGTGGGCGCTGTCCAAATCTTCTTCAACTGGCCACGAAGTCCCTCCGGACCTGCAATATAAAGGGTAGAAGCTTCCCGCCGCGGGAGCCACAACAAATCACATCACTGGAAATCTCCCCCAGCAACGGGCAGCAACCAATCAGGATTCTCGCTGTACATCTCCTCAGAACCTGATTAAACCGGACCAAACTGTAAGTTAACTTCACCTGAGGTAATTCTCTGAAAAATAAAGGCTTGAAAAAAACCACAGGGAAAACATAGCCATAGAAAAAAGGGAGAAAGAGGGAAAAGAATACTACAATTTTTCTTTAAAAAGGTGTCATTGCCCCCATGTGTCCCCCAAGCGAAGCGCTCTGGGAGGCCTGTACATTCAACTGAATTGAAAGAATACACCAGACATGGCCCATAGACAAGGGATGGTGCTGTTTCTGGAGAAAAAAAGACCCTTTATCTAATCTTGGACAAGTAGAATTAGTCAGATGATATGTTTAGAGCCATTGGCCTGGAACATTCAACACATTCTCTGACAGGACGGGCGAGAGCTTCCAAAGGCGTCTCAAAAATTTTAATAAAAAAATCCTGTGTCTGAAGATGAGGACAGCTTTAGTCACGCACTTTGAAGAAGATGCTTAGGGCAAGGGTCTGAAGGTCAGGACTGGACTGAAGGGCAAAGGCTTAGACATGATCACCTTATTTCTTTCCAGGGCTGTCCAAGTTGTGACCTCTTTGAAATGTCCAGGTGGTGTGAACCCCCCCCCCCCCCCCAATTTTTTTTCCTGATTATAAAAAATATCCAGCCATACAGAATTCCTCTAGTCCAGCTGGAACTTTATCTTAGGGATACATGCTCTCTTTAGTAATAGTAATCTAGGGGACAAATTACTGTAGAATTTGGGAGCTGCTTGGACCACTCTAGAAGCTAGCTTATAAACCAGACAACTTCCATAGACAAAAATAGAAAACCAACCAAAAAGTCTGGTGCTAAGATCACTTTGCTAGTCAGTCAGTGTTTTTCTGGCAGTCAGTGTTTCTTCAGTGTTTGATTCTGTGATTTTCAACAGTGATTGTGATCCAAAAACACAGAACCAGGTGCAAAGCTTTCCATTATACCTTATTTCTCTATAAGATCCACTCTTGGTTTTGGCTACCAATCAATGATAGAAATCACTGATCAAACACTGACCAAACACTGAAAGCAGCCTAAGGCCCCTTGCAGACGAGCATGACACACGCACGTCTCCCGCATCGCGGGCCGTGTCCTGAACTCCCGGCACTGAACAGGATTGCATAGCATTATACTGATTTATGATGGTATGTAACCCTTACAGTTCTGGAATGTGTTGGATAACACTGACATAATGCTGCCACTGTTATCTAATACATTCCAGAACTGTAAGGGTTACATAGCATCATAAATCAGCATAATGTTATGCAATCCCGTTTAGTGCCGGGAGTTCAGGACACGGCCCGCGATGCGGGAGAAGTGCATGTGTCACGCTCGTCTGCAAGGGGCCTCAGTGATTTGGTCAGTGAGTTCCATCAGTGATTATGAGCCAAACCCAGGAGTGGAGGTTACACTGAGATACGGTATAATGGAAACTGCCCTGTGTTTTTGACCCCCCCATGGTTTTGACTCACAATCACTGATGAAAATCACTGATCAAACACTGACTCTGTGAAAGCAGCCTAAGGCCTTGTTCCTTTTTTCACTGATATGTGCTGTCTTCATTTTCTATGGACAGCACAGGTACCCACTGATTTTAATGTTTGTTCACACTTTAGTATATTTTACTGGCCGTGGTGCCGTGCACTACTTTGGTCCATCATGCGGACCAAACGTGCTCATAGAAGTCTATGGGTGTGTGAAAATCATGGACACAACACGGTTGGCATCCATGTTTGGTCCGTTTTTCACTGATCACTGGTAGGAGATGCTTTGGAAATGAATTTTCAGCTGAGCAGTGTCCATGGAATACGGATGATGCACAGAGGGAAAAAAAACGGACACACGGACCAAACACGGACCCTTCACAGACAATTGCATGGAAGAAAGACAGACAGATTTTTTCACAGGTGTCAAAGGGGCACGGAAATTGTGAAGGAGAACTAAGGCTGGGTTCACATCATGTTTTTATCTTACATCTAACGTACATACAAAAACAGTATACGTTAACGGTGCCTCCCACGGAGCCAGACAGTGGCATCCATCACCATAGATTTCCATTGCAGGATGGAAAAACCTACTATACCACAGTTCATGGCCACCCAGAGCAGAGCTCTCTGTCTCAAAGTGGGCTTTGAGAAACCTTTTTTGATGGTTTTTGGTGCAGGTTTTATTCTTTACTATGCCTACATTAGTCCTAATTTCTGTTTAAGGGGTTGTCCAGATTTGGGGCAAAACGTTCTGCTTTTTGTAGAAAGATCACCACTCGTATCCATGAGATTGTGCCCAGTATTGCTGCTCAGTTCCATTCACTTGAATGTGGGTGAGCTGCAATACCAGACACAACCTACGGACAAGAGTGGCGCTGTTTCTGGGAGAAAAAAAAGCAGAACCTTTTTTCTGTAATCTAGGACAAACCCTTTAATACAGCACAGATTGTGATAAATACTCCAATGTCTTCTGTTGGGAAGGGTTGGGTTTCTAATGGTCTTCTAAGGTTCCTTCCAAATCCATTAGCTTTACAGTAATACGTTATAAAATATTGATAACGAAGTTTTACATGCCGGTTGACAGTGAGCATAATTTATCCTTAATACAGACGGTGGTTTACACGGGAATTGGCAAGAGTTTTCCTATTCAATCACAGGATGCGGTGGAGCATAATGGACCGGAGCATTATGGATTGGTTTTCTAGAAATGATGCTGAATCGGCTGTGATTAGGGAGGTTGGGGGGAAGGGGGAGGTCCTGTGTCCAAAAGAGAAAGCTTCATTGCTTTGCCAGACTGGCAACTGTAGGTCTGCAATTCTTCTTAAATAAAGAGATTTTCCTCTTTTCTGAACAAACACTTAATTTTTTTTCTATTATGTTCTTATTTCATTATTTTTTTTATTCCCCTTAAAGGGGTTGTCCAGTTTGGGCCCCTTTCACAATTGTGTTTGCACTTGGAATGTGGTAGTCTTATCTGGCTGAGGATCAGGCTACCAAAGCCTACCGTATCTGGAGCTCACGCAACAGTTTTTGTCTGGCCCATTCCCGGGATACATGCCACAAAGTGGCCAGATCTCCGCGGGATCCCTTTATACTCAATGGGGATCCAGTGGCACATGGTCGTGAGCGCCGGTAACCTGATACTTAGCCAGATCAGGCTGTAGGATTCCAAACGCAACTGTGAACCGGGCCTTAGAAAAACCCATTGTCATCCTTCCTATTATGGGATTCTGAGTTAAAAGAGAAGAGTCCTTTGTTCAGGAGTCTCATCTCTTGGCCAGAGAGATGAGCTGCTACAAAGAGTGTCTCCCACTCTGGAGGACTTGTCCTGTCCTGCATTACACAGAAATCCACTGATTTGAATGGCCAATGTGCAATACTTAATTTCTCCTGTGGTGGCACTGCAGGAAAACTGAAGACTTGCTGCCAGGTTTCCTCACAAATAACAGATGATTGCTAGGAATCCCACAGGGAGGACCTCCCCATACACTTACACACTCTGTTCAGCCAAGCAGATGTGTTCTGAATGAGGATACTGGTGTAAGCTGCTGATAGACACCTTTTGCAGCAACTTATCTCCCTTGAGAACAAATTGAAATTCGACAAGCCAGATCCTATTCCCCTTGACATAGGCCCGAACATCGGTAGAACATCCAATGCACATTAGATGGTCAACCAGTCCTGCCAAAATCAGCAGGTTTGGCTGATCTTAATCTAATGTGTATGACCGCCTTTCAACCTCCTCTTAACGGTTACCACACACCTGCTATCTCCGCGCTATTGCTGTTTTCTTCATCCATACACCCTGCTTATGGCCGGCAAGACCACCAGGCAAACCTGGGCATATACCAGGGCCCCACTTAGGTTGTAAGTTCCCATTCCCATCTGGAGGAACATATTAAACTTGTATGTAGACAGTGGGTCCTACTGTGATGTGACCAACATAAACCCGGAGCTAGTCTTGACCCTGTCCCATGTTATCCACCTCCTTTCAATAGTACTGGTAGTCAGTTTCCATAAATGGGCTCTATTTCTTTAATAAGATGGTGATTGCTCCTAAAACATCCTGTACCCAATAATATTAGCAGAACCAGCACATACGGAAACCCTCCTTTCTGTCAAGACTGAAGAGCCCAGTAACTTCCTTGCAATCTGGTGACTTCCAGATGGCGCATAGTTCTTCACAAAGGATAAATCCTATTTGGAAAGTGTGGATTACATTTAGGAGCTACATCTGATTTTTCTAGGAGGCATCGACCAGGGACATGTCCCTCATCATTGGTGCTTCAGACGGTGTTTTGTACCAGGGCTTCACGCCTCTGATCCACCATCTCTCCATGTGGCAGCTTTGATGTGAGATGTGTACACATTATTGTCCCCCTTGGCACAGGAGAGATGAATAAAACATGGCGGTGATTCACATGGAAGGACGTGACGTGGGTTCTTTACTGAACCTCTGTGTGAGTTTTTGTTTTTTTTTAAATGTTTTTCCTGTTTTGTTTAGAAATGTGAAAGAGACTAGGAAAAGAAAATCTGTATCTTATCATTTGTACGTAGGCGTAAATCTGACAGAAACATGGAGCTTCAAGTCAACTAGACAGGAGTTTTTGTTGTTCTACTTAAACAGAGATTTTTTTTTCTTAAAGGAGAACCCTAACCAAAGCTTAAAGTGATCCTCCAGTTCAAGAAAATAAATTCACATTAACTAGGGAATGAACAGAACACTTACTCGGTGACCTGCTTTCATTTTTTTTTAGTTTGAGATGCTGTAATTCTTGGGTTCCTCGTCTGCCATTTAAGATGGCTGCACCGGTTCTTATACTGATGCACACTCAGTAGCCCAAGACACCTCCTACTTGTCCAGCCCCGCTCTTTGATTGGCCAGCACTGATCATGTGAGCAGTGCTGGCCAATCCATGGTTAGCAGGACTATCGAATGCACAGTATGCATCAGGCAGCACTGTGTGTGCCATTTTGGTGGCAGAAGACCCTAGCAGTGGCAAGTGATTAGCTGGAAAGGCAGCTCCAAATGTTTTTTTTTTCTCCTGGACCTTTCAGGATCCTCTGGAACTTTGGTGGGCCAGTCCTCCAACTCTGGGTTATAGACGTTTCAGATGCCAAACCCAAAGACTGCAAGGGGTTACAAAATGCTTTGGGGTGCAGAAAACCTCTAGTATATTTGGAGTAAAGTGATGAGAAAATATTAAAATATGTTTTCGATTAACAGCAGAACCATTGAATAAAACCTCAGCACTCACATCAAGATGATGTATGTATTGATCGGACTCCATATCTGACTGATTGTGACCACATTAGACGTCCTTAGCGCAATTATTGTATTCTACCTGTCAATACATAATCCACATCCATTCAGATGGTATTATTGGATGACATCCAGACGTTGTTCACAGCTCTAGAAAAGCTCATGTTTAACCCTCTTGGGGTCATTTACTTTGAGCAGGCTGAGACCAGTCTGCGTTACACGATGTCTACCTAAAGCCCCTAACTCATCGTAGTCTTCATTGTTCCCACTTATTTCTTCCTTGTCTTACATATTCAGTTTGTACAATCCAATTTTATTGGAAATAGTCTCCTAGTTATCACCAGCAATCAACTAAAGTCTGTGGAGAAACCTGGCAGCAAGTGTTCAGTTTCCCTATACTGCCTCCACAGGGGAAATGAAGAATTACATGGAGCTCATAAAAAATCACGGTGGTGTCCATGTAATGCATTTATGTGCAGGGTCCTCCAGAAAGTGAGAAAGAGTCTTGGTAACCCCTCTCTGCTCAAGCAAGGAAGTCTCCATTAAAAGAGCCCTCTAATAAATCAGTATATCATAATAGGCTGAAGACACTTCCTTTAAAGGGTTATCATACAAATAAATAAAAAATCATGCCATTATTTTAACTATATCAGGACAAAAAGTGTTGATCTCCATTTTAGATGTCACTCTTTTTAGCATCTTTACTCTCCTGTTTGCAGCTCTTTGTCTCTTCCCTTTCTGTGGGTGGGTGGGCAGCAGCTCATCACATGATCCACCACTGAATGCAGGAGAAGGTGGACAAGAAGGAGAAACAACAGGGGGGCTACCAGAGAGGGAAAATTTATGAACATTTAAAACTGAACAATATTTTTATATTATAATATATTACAATAATACATTGTTGGAAATTCCCTGTTTTTTGCATATTAATACTTTTTCTGACTAAGCTGCAATACCAGACATCATACGATGTAGAAGAGTGGCGCTGTTTATGGAAGAAAGCCTTTTTTATTCAATATAAGCTAATATATAATCAGTCACATAGCGCGGAGGAGGGATGCCCAGCCGCCAGATTCCTGCTATCAAGGAGGAGCAGCTCACGTCCCTAGCTGTCACTGAGGAGAAGACAGAAGCAGTTCATTACCACTTCTGCCTTCTCTTTTGCTCGGTGTATAGCGCTCAATTGGCTCAGGGGCAGAGCAGAGCTGTTGGATCTTAGCAGACCCTAGGTATCACTAGAAACTGTGACCACATCGGTGCATGTAGCTGCAAATGGTGAAATAGTGGTCACCCTAGCAGAAGTCAGGTGGTTTCTAGGCAACATGATCCACATACATGCAGAATACAGATAAACAAGTTCTTCAGAAACCTGTACTACTCATTTTGCTCTGTATTTTTGTTATTTATTTATTTTTTGTTCCATTGTACGGTGTAGTAAATGGAGCAGTTATGACTGGCTTTTATTCCCGGTGGTGTAGGCGGCAGATATCACTCATCTCGGGACACACTGTAGAGAGCGGAGGAGGCGGATTAGACTTTGGGCACAAAGGGTGAAAGAAAAATACCAGAGAATAGACCAGTGTCCTCCGAAAGCGTATCCTTCATTATACAGGCCAAAAAAGAAACGGCAACGGAATAAAAGGGATTCTAATGAGCAGCAGACTTCTAATTATGCTCTTTACCAGAACGTTCACACTTGCCAGTAAATGATATTCTTAATAATAGGATTTATTCACGTGTTCAACAAAAGTTCCCAGAGTGCACTGCTCTGATGTCATTCGAAGGAGCAAATTAGAACATTTGTAAAGCTACTGAAGTGATGGGATAATCTGTCCTTTTCCTGCCCGCCTTGTGATCCGCGCATTTCTAGTGTGGGCTACCGTATGGGGAAAGCAAAAGGTTACTAAATCGTAGGGCATTATAGGGGAGATTTATCAAAACTGGTGCAAAGGAAAACTGATTTAGTTGCCCCTAGCAACCAATCAGATTCCACCTTTCACTCTCAAAAGAAGCTCTGAAAAATGAAAGGAGGAATCTGATTGGTTGCTATGGGCAACTAAGACAGTTTTCCTTTACACCAGTTTTGGCAAATCTTCCCCATTTCTCTCTATACGTTAGAGCAGTCCCTGTAAGTCGGGGCTGTGTGGTTAGCAATTTAAAGAGGTCGTATCACAAAACATAGGGGGAGATTTATCAAACTGGTGTAAAGTAGAACTGGCTTAGTAGCCCATAACAACCAAAGGAGCTGTGAAAAATGAAAGGTGGAATCTGATTGGTTGCCATGGGCAATAAGGCCAGGTCTACTTTACAACAGTTTGATAAATCTCCCCCATAGTTTACATTTTTTAAACCTGGATCCGAACACTTTAATTGCATGTAATTAAAAATGTACTAAGCCAGTGAGCTATTCAACAAAATGTATCTGTATAGCGCCACCTGCTGTTTGCTCTTTTCAATTTTTTTGTCTGTCTCACTGAGCTGGTTGCACATGCTCAGTTTAAATCTTCAACTGCTACCAGCCATATGTTCTGTTAGAAGCAGATTGGCAGTTGCAGGGAGAGAGCTGCAGCAGAAAGGACACATCCCCTGGGCTTCCAGGCTGAAGAGAATCTAGCAGTAAATGGGGAGATCTCTGGATCCATGTGAGGTATGGGTCTGGTCCAACTTTGTTAGAAAGAGATTGTCATGTACTATATGATGTTTGATTTTTGTTTTTTACATCAATCATGGCATTCACACCCCTTTAAGTACTGATTTCTGAGAGTTGTGAGTGGCCACTCATTTGAGCAGCCACCAGGTCCCAAGAAAAACTTTTACCCACCGGCCTCAACCAACCTTAATTTGGTCCTGGTTCTTATGAACCCTTAACAGGCCATTGTATGGAGTGGATCTACACACTGGTGTAGAGGTGTAATACCGCCATCTGTATGTGACCAGTTGCCACGTTAGCTAGCAGGGGCATAATGCAATTATTTATAACCCCCATCATTTGGGCATTTAACCCCTGCATGAGCCACACCCTTGTTCGATGTCCCCTTGGTGGTCTGTGGGGCCTGTGTGGCCCTCAGGTTCCTTATTCACCTGTAACCTAGCTCCTTGACTGAACTGAAGGTCATAGGTCCAAATCTGACCTGGGCACAGCTATATGGAGTTTGTATGTTCTCCTTATTTCTGCGCAAGTGTCCTTTGGAAATCGGATAGTGACCGCTACCTCTGTGCTCTCTGTACAGCGCTGTAGATGATACTACTGCTATATATATAACTACATAAATAATAGCCACCTATCCCCCCAGAATGTCCCCTGGCAGGACATATGTCATCGACAGGGCGAGGCCTGACGCGCAGACAATTGACAGATGTATTTTTACTTCCAGACGGACACATGGTCGCAGGATAGGGGCAGATGGAGGGGGATCTAGTGTTTCTGATGCAGTTGCTTTTTTCCACGGCTAAGTATAGCCGGCCGGAGGAATCCCACCACCTCCAGTTACATTGGGCTGGTAATATTGCTTAATGGGCATGATTCGGAGGGGTATGCAGACGGCAGACATATTAATCACTTGCAATGCCCAGACAGATTACCGCTATATTACGTTACATGCAGTGTGCACAGCTCTGCTGCATCACATGGGCAAAAATATCAGTGACAGGTCACGTCTTATAACAGGCTAGGATCGCGCATGGGACCAAATCCCGTGTTTATTTTCCAGAATTAACACCCACATCGGACCTGGCAACTGGACTTTTTGCTTTTTTTTTTTTTACCGTGAGCATGTGCAGTGTGATAAATAATGGGGCACAGAGTGCTGCCCTCACTGCTAGCAATTTATGCATGGCGCGGATTTTTGGAACCGGCTCTATTAATTACAGCAAAGCCCTCAAAAAACCCTATAGGGCTCATGCACACAACCATATGTATTTTGCAGTCCGCAAAACACGGATCCGCAAAAAAAGGGTGACGTCCGTGTTACAGCCCTATTTTTTGCGGGTCCATTGTAACAATGCCTGCCCTTGTCTGTTTTGCATAGGACTTGTTCTATCTTTTTTGCAGACCAGCCATGAGAACATATGGAACGGAGTGTGCATGAGCCCTTACGGAGATCGCCCATAGACTCCGCCAGCTGATTTTGCCAGGGAAGTTGCTCATTTCCTCTGAAGCAGCCACTACAGGCGAAATGTGGTATTACATGCGGACCTTCAAGTGAATAGCCAAAAACCGTCATCTTCCCGGAGGAGCAGCACTGCTTGTCTACTACTCTGATAAGATATATGGAAAGGGACATCGATGAGACAACCCCTTTAATATAGTCTTTGAAACACTAGGGCCCCATCCCAATAGTAGGGAATATGTTTGCTAGTTAAACAATCAATGCTATTAGTTGCATTCTATCACGTAATTGCTAGTTTCTTCTAATTTTCCCCTATAATCTAAAGCCCTAAGACCTCTATTATGAATTGTATTCTGCCATTTCTTCAGCTATTTCTGTTCTTTTAAAGCTATCATGGCGGCTGTAACCCATAGTAATAAATCATAAATAATTCTGGTTTCCTGCAGTCACCACTAGAGGGAGCATTGGAGCTTACCGCATACTGTGTTATCATTGATTTCAATGTATAAATTGTATGCAGTGAGCGCCCTCTAGTGGTGGCTGCTAATAGCAAAAATCTTATCTTTTAACTGGCTGTACAAGGGATTTGGAGCTTTGTATCAGGAAATGGAGCTCTGACCACTACAAAGATATATTACGAAATAAATCAGCACAGACCGATGGACCTAAAATGACACAGTAAGAAAAGGCTATCACGCATGAACATTGTTTTTTCTTGTAAATATATGATGAGCCGTGTGAAGATTACTTAGGAGGACATGCAAGGCATCCAACTGTAAAGCCGCAAGGAAAACATTCCAAACAATAGAGAAATGTATTTGGATCTGCATCACTAGGTTAACCCTATAGAGGATGTTTTGGTGGAAGAGATGCACTCATGCGGGAGGATAAATTCCTTACATGCTTGAGTAGGGCAGACTGTCTTCATGGTCTGTGGCCCTTCTGAACCTACAAGTTCTAGCACGGCCTGAATTTTCACTTCTGAACGTCATTGTGGCTTTTAATTTAAAGATTCTCTACTGACTTATGTGTTGATTTTACCAGACCGAGCTGTCTAAAAATTAACGCTCTGACGTCCTGCAGCCTACCACTAGGGGGAGCTTAGAAAATGTGTACATTGAATTATATGATAAAAGAGTATGCAGTAGGTTCCAAAGCTCCCTCTAGTGGCACCTGCAGGCAGACAGAAATCTATTATTTAACAGGTGTATCTGGAGTATCTGTTTCAGGTGTAAATCACCTCAGGATAGGTCATTAAAGGGGTTTTCTCATCTGAGACAATGGGGGAATATCGCTAGGACCCGCTGGGACCCTCCACACGTGCAGCCACTGGCTCGGCTATTTCCGTAGGGCCCATAGAAGTGAATGGGAGCGGTGGCCATGCATGCACAGTGCACTTCCATTCACTTCTATAGGGAGAGCACTTAGTGGTGGCCAGACTGGAGTCCTCCAGTCACCACTTTGCCCACTCCGTTCTCGATATATATGTGTGGGTCCCAGCGGTGGGATACACACCTATCAGACAATGGGGGTATATCCTAGGGATATGCCCCCATTGTCTCAGATGAGACAATGGTGGAGATCCGACTCCCTGCACCCCCGCCGATCCAGGGTGATGGCCTGTTTACAGCATACGAAGCACAGCGCAGTAGATAGCATAGTGGCCGTGCTTGGTATTGCTGCTCAATCCCATTCATTTCAATAGGCCATGTGACCAATTAATGTGACGTCACAGGCCAAAGAAGTGGCCGCGTCAGCTTCCAACCATTAATCAGTGACAGGTGCTGGGAGTTGGGCCCCTGACGATCAGATATCAATAGATCATCAATATTTAAGCACTGGAAAGCCCTTGAATCAACTCCAGCAATTATAATACCGCCCCCTTATGTATACGGTATATTCCTGTCTGGATGGGAGTTGTAGTTTTGTGAAGCAAGCCTGCATGGAGACAGCAGCGAAGGGGTTTTGCGCAGAATATCTGAGCTGAATTAGCGGGTAGCTGTAACATTTGTCCCCATCCATACGACAGAACACCTACTTGCTCAGTGACTAACAATTATGTGGGTCTGTGTGACGTCGGAGCGCTTTAGAGTGACAGCCTGGAGCAGACTGTGCCATTGTTCTACCCATTCCCCCCTCGCTGTAAAGCTCTAACCCACACACCGCTCCGCATGTCTTGGCATATGTTATTATATTAACATTAAGCTCTCTAATCCCGCTGGAAGATAAAGTGCATTACTGTTAATTAGCAGCTTTGGGTTCGTGCCTTAGAACCGGGTCCCGAATGATCTTTTAGAAAATTAAAAGGCGTAATGAACGCGGATAATTTTACAGCTAGGATGTATAGGGAGAATCTGTTTCTATATACAGAACCTATTGCCAGTCTATGTGCCTCTGTGGGAGGGGGATGTCATCACTTCTTCTTATGGTTCATATCGAAAAAGACATTTGCAAAAGCGGTTTGCTTTCTTTCTTGAAACAGCGCCACTCTCATCCACAGGCAGTATATGGTATTGCTGCTCAGCCTCATACACTCGTATTTAACTTAAATGGGTATTCCCATCATAGACAGTGGGGGCATATCGCTAGGATATGCCCCCATTGTCTGATAGGTGTGGGTCCCACCTCTGGGACCCATACCTACAAGGAGAACGGAGCGAGGAGAGCTGTGTGCTGCTCCCATAGAAGTGAATGGGAGTGCACCGTGCATGCGCGGCCCCTGCTCGCATTCATTTCTATGGGGCAGACGGAACTAGCCGAGCCAGTGCTCAGCTATTTTCGACGGCCCCATTGAACTGAATGGAGGGCGTCTGACCATGTGCAGCACGCCCTCCATTCATTTCCCCAATCCGTCCTCATAGGTGCGGATCCCAACGATATGCGATATGCCCCCATTGTCTGTGATGGGACTACCCCTTTAAAGGGGTTGTCCTACGAAAATTATTATACATTTTTCAAACCAGCACCTGAATCTGAATAATTTTTTAACTGCATGTAATTAAAAATTTGGTATAGCGGCTAAGTTATTCATTGAAATCTGTCTGACAGCGCCACCTGCTGTTTGTTCTTTGTCCTGATCACAGAGATGGAAGCACATGCTCAGTTCCAACCTTTAACTGTCACCAGCTGCAGCAGAAAGGACACGCCACCATTAAGCTGACCATACATATAAGATCGCCTGTTTAGCTTCCAACTATCTCCCTGACCTCCCTTATGGACTTGCATATTTCCTGAAAAGGATTGAGCATAACGAAACATAACACGCCCAATCCTCAACATCTGCCCTTCGGGGGTGGTCAGGAGACCCCCGCACACACGAGAAAATGTAATATGGATGGGCAATGCATCATGTTAAATAGAACTAGGGCTAGGCAGAGTCTGAGATGCTTTTTCGTGACTTTTAGTATTCTTTGTTGTAGTTGTGTATTATTGGTTTTGTTAGATTTGTTATTGTCTTATTTGATAGAAGCTCCCGGATGCAAGGGAGACAACTTGCGCCTCTCCTGCCTTTCTGTATGCATAGGTGGTCTGTAACCAGATCTTGACTCAAGTCAAGAAAACACTTATTATATGTCCGTGGAATAGGTGATAAATGTATGATTGCTGGTGATCCAACTGCTGGAACCCCCACCAATCACAAGAACGGGGGTCCCATGTCCCCTGTGGTGGTCACCACCATTCTATTCAATGTCTATTGGACTGATGGAAATAGCCAAGTGGTCAGACCCCCAGTCATCATTCATTTATCATCTGTACTGTGGGTAGGTGATAAAAGTTTTTCATGGGCTATGCCCTTTAAAGGGGTTATCTCATCTGAGACCATGGGGGCATATGTCTAGGATATGCCCCCATCGTCTGCTAAGTCCCGCACAGGGGCGTAGCTATAGGGGGTGCAGAGGTAGCAGTCGCTACTGGGCCCAGGAGCCTGAGGGGGCCCAAAGACCTTTGTGCCGCATAAGAAGACACACAAAGCACTGAGGGAAGGGGGGCCCAAGCTGAACTCCTGCATCAGGACTCATGAGCCTTTAGCTAAGCCCCTGGTCCCGCACCTATATTGAGAACGGAGCGGGCCAAAGTGGTGGGTGGAGGACTCTGGTCCGGCCACCACCAAGCGTTCTTCTCATAGAGGTGAATAGGAGCTCACCATGCATGACCGGCCACTCCTCCCATTCGCTTCTATGGGCCGACGGAAATAGCCGAGCTAGCACTTGGCTATTTTCGGCAGCCCCATAGAAATGAACGGAGGGCAGCTGCGCTTGCCCCATTGTCTCAGATGAGACAACCCCTTTAAGGCCTGTTTAACATCTACGTTTCAGCAGGTCCTTTCCTGCTGGGCACAACTGTGCGCTGCTGGAATTCCGTCTGGCCCCATTCACTATAATGGGAACCAGTGGAGATTCGGCCGCAACCAACGGAATTCGGGCAGCACATAAACAGCCTGCTGGATCTACGCACCGCAGATGTGAAACAAGCCTAATGCCAGACTTCACCTCAATTACTAAAGCCGATGGTCATATATTGGGAAATACAGGGATGACACAGATCGTGCCCCCTCTGCACAAACATGTACCAGAACTCATATGTAATTTGTAGTCCATCTTATAACCTAGTGGTCAGTGATTACCTCCAAATGTGGTTGTCTTCTGCTGGACTTTGGGGGCCCCATTATTATGTCACAGAGGAGATTCCTCTGGTACTCTGGTGGGGCGGTCTGACCCTAGGATCATAACCTCGAAATCACCAAAGTAGAAGGTTGGCTTCTATGACATGCCATTTTTCATACCATCTCTCTTGCCTTGAGGGCTTTGAGCCTTTTTGAGCTCCTTTATATACAAGCCATACGTTCCTTGCTTTTTGTAGCCTCATATAATAGCAGATCTGCAGCGGAATAGATGAAAAATGTACATTTTTCAGAAATGGCATTGGGAGGGGGCATAATACATTTTCCCATGGAGCTCTATGAGATCTGCGTGAGCTCCTGGACAGAAGGCTCAAACCCTGATGTGAACAGAGGCCTATCTTGTGTTAGGCCTGTGATCTGTCCTCCATCATCCTCTTTTATAGACCACGATAGGCCTGTATTCAGCTGGCTATCTCCCACGCTTCAGGGCAGGATGTGCTGTGATATACGAGTGTAATTCCATTACACCTCCTCTTATTAGTATGATAAATCTAATATAAGCCTTTTATCTCAGGGAAGCCGCTCGTGGGGCGTGAATATGTATTGCTGGAGGCCCGCAGGACGCAGGCCGGTGTACTGCATGACCTTGGATAATAGATAACAAGTGATGCTCGGCATCGCCCAGTTCAGAGGCAATCAGTACACATTACCAGGCGGCACTACTGAGGAAACTGCGTTATAGATGAAGATCAGCGTCACAGCCCTTCATGGTGCTTTAACCCTTATAGGACAAGGCTAATTTGAGCTTTCAGGAAGAAGACTATTTAATTTTTCTACATCACTGTATTCTGGGGGGAAAAAAATTTTTTTAATGTTTTTGTTATTTTGTGCGCTTCAGTTGTGTGAGGTCTTATTTTTGCTGGTTCAGAATATGATTTACACTGTCGTATAGGGGGAGATTGATCAAAACTGGTGTAAAGGAAAAATGGCCTAGTTGCCCCTAGCAACCAATCACATTCCACCTTTCATTTCCCAAAGGAGCTCTGGAAAATGAAAGGTGGAATCTGATTGGTTTCTAGGGGCAACTAGGCCAGTTCTACTTTACAGCAGTTTTGATAAATCTCCCTCATGTTGTTTAATTTACATGAAAGGAAGGCAAAAAAAAAACTTTTTAACCACTGGATTCTGTTTTTCACTGAACACGTCAAAGTGCAAATTATCTTTTTAGTACAGGTTTTTATGATTTAAGTATTTGTATGTATTTTTACCACTAATGCCGCATTCATATCTGCAGTAAGCTGCTTAATCCAGGACTAACATTGGCTGTCAACCGAACTAAAAAACACGTTTTTTTGTCCAGCCAATACTCAACATTTATGGTGGAAAGCACCCCGATCACCGTTGGACCTCATTACAGACAAAGGGCATCCAGCGGTGAACTATAGAATCCAGCAATGCCTGATCTGGCAAAATCCGGCAGGCTGCTCTCTGGCAGAACAGCCTGCTGTAGATATGAACGCGGCCTAAGAGACTTTTATTTAGATTTTTTCTTATTATAATGCATTGGAATCTGTGGTTAGCACTGTTGTCCTACGGTACCGGCAGGGGCGGATTGGCCATAGACCTTACAGGGAAATTTCCTGGTGGGCCAATGCCCAAGGGGCTACCTGGAACCTTCTCATGACTGGCCAGTAGAAGTTTTTGGGGCAGTATTTTGTGATGGACTGTGGTATTTGGCTCTCTTGGAGTGGTATCATGTGCCACAATATGGTATTGCTCGCCCTGCCTTCCATCAGTTTAGACCCGACTACAAAACAGGGCCACTTTTAGTATTTTTTCCAGGGCCACTTTAAGTTCCCAGTCCACCCCTGGGTACCGGGAATCAGGGTTCGAATCCGACTAAATCCAAGCAAAGTCTGCCTGAAATTTGTGAGTTCTTGTGTGTGCGTGGGTTTTCTGTAGATGCTCTGATTTTCTCCCACACACCAAATAAAGTATACGGATAGGTTAATTGACTCAGTATGAAAGTTGTCTTGCTGTATGTGTGTGAGAAGAGGAAATAGAGATCAGCCTCACTGGGGACAAGGAATGATATTTGATGGCAATATCTGCACTGCACTATGGCATGTGGTGCTGCTATATACAACGCATTCGGAAAGTCTTCGGACACTTTCACTTTTTTCACGTGGTTATGTTGTGGCCTTGTGCTAAAATTTTTAAAAATTCAATACCCCATAATGAGAAACTGAAAACACAATTTTAGAAATTTCTGCAAATTTATTAAAAAGAAAAAACAAAAATTTTTCATGGACCGAAGTATTCAGACACTTTAATCAGGACTTAGTTGAAGAACCTTTGGCAGTGATTACAGCCTCCAGTCTTCTTGGGTTTGATGCCACAAGGTCTGCACACCTGGATTTGGTGATTTTCTGTAATTCTTCTCTGCAGATCCTCTCAAGCTCTGGCAGGTTGGATGGGGGCTGTTGGTAGACAGACATTTTCAGATCTCTTCAGAGATGTTTGATAGGGTTCAAGTCAGGACTGTGGCTGGGTCAATCAAGGACATTCACAGAGTTGTCCCTAAGCTGCTCCTGTGTTGTCTTGGCTCTGTGCTTATGGTCATCATCTTGTTGGAAGGTGATCCTTCAGCCCAATCTGAAATCTGGAGCACTCTGGACCAGGTTTTCAATAAGAACATCTCTGTACTTTGCTCCATTCAGCTTTCCCTCAACCTTGACCAGTCTCCCTGTCCCTGACACTGAAAAATAGCCCCACATCATGATGCTGCCTCCACCATGCTTCACTGTAGGGATGTTATTGGGCTCATACTGCATGAGCGGGGTGCTAGAACTGTATGAGCAGGGTGCTAGAATTATATAACCTGGGTTCTAGAACTGTATGAGCAAGTTTCTAGAACTACATGACCAGAGTACTAGTAATGCATGATCAGGGTGCTACAATTGTATAGTGAGGGTGCTAGTACTGATTGATCAGGGTGCTACAACTATATAACCAGGGTGCTAGTACTGATTGATCAGGGTGCTACAACTATATAACCAGGGTGCTAGTACTGATTGATCAGGGTGCTACAACTATATAACCAGGGTGCTAGTACTGATTGATCAGGGTGCTACAACTATATAACCAGGGTGCTAGTACTGTATCAGGGTGCTACAACTATATAACCAGGGTGCTAGTACTGATTGATCAGGGTGCTACAACTATATAACCAGGGTGCTAGTACTGATTGATCAGGGTGCTACAACTATATAACCAGGGTGCTAGTACTGTATCAGGGTGCTACAACTATATAACCAGGGTGCTAGTACTGATTGATCAGGGTGCTACAACTATATAACCAGGGTGCTAGTACTGATTGATCAGGGTGCTACAACTATATACCAGGGTGCTAGTACTGTATCAGGGTGCTACAACTATATAACCAGGGTGCTAGTACTGATTGATCAGGGTGCTATAACTATATAACCAGGGTGCTAGTACTGTATCAGGGTGCTATAACTATATAACCAGGGTGCTAGTACTGTATCAGGGTGCTATAACTATATAAACAGGGTGCTAGTACTGATTGATCAGGGTGCTACAACTATATAACCAGGGTGCTAGTACTGATTGATCAGGGTGCTATAACTATATAACCAGGGTGCTAGTACTGATTGATCAGGGTGCTATAACTATATAACCAGGGTGCTAGTACTGATTGATCAGGGTGCTACAACTATATAACCAGGGTGCTAGTACTGTATCAGGGTGCTACAGCTATATAACCAGGGTGCTAGTACTAATTGATCAGGGTGCTACAACTATATAACCAGGGTGCTAGTACTAATTGATCAGGGTGCTACAATTGTATAGTGAGGGTGCTAGTACTGATTGATCAGGGTGCTACTACAACTATATAACCAGGGTGCTAGTACTGATTGATCAGGGGTGCTACAACTATATAACCAGGGTGCTAGTACTAATTGATCAGGGTGCTACAACTATATAACCAGGGTGCTAGTACTGATTGATCAGGGTGCTACAACTGTATAACCAGGGTGCTAGTACTGATTGATCAGGGTGCTACAACTATATAACCAGGGTGCTAGTACTAATTGATCAGGGTGCTACAACTGTATAACCAGGGTGCTAGTACTGATTGATCAGGGTGCTACAACTATATAACCAGGGTGCTAGTACTGATTGATCAGGGTGCTACAACTATATAACCAGGGTGCTAGTACTGATTGATCAGGGTGCTACAAACTATATAACCAGGGTGCTAGTACTGATTGATCAGGGTGCTACAACTATATAACCAGGGTGCTAGTACTGATTGATCAGGGTGCTACAACTATATAACCAGGGTGCTAGTACTGATTATCAGGGTGCTACAGCTATAATAACCAGGGTGCTAGTACTAATTGATCAGGGTGCTACAACTATATAACCAGGGTGCTAGTACTAATTGATCAGGGTGCTACAATGTATAGTGAGGGTGCTAGTACTGATTGATCAGGGTGCTACAACTATATAACCAGGGTGCTAGTACTGATTGATCAGGGTGCTACAACTATATAACCAGGGTGCTAGTACTGATTGATCAGGGTGCTACAACTATATAACCAGGGTGCTAGTAACTGATTGATCAGGGTGCTACAACTATATAACCAGGTGCTAGTACTGATTGATCAGGGTGCTACAACTATATAACCAGGGTGCTAGTACTGATTGATCAGGGTGCTACAACTGTATAACCAGGGTGCTAGTACTGATTGATCAGGGTGCTACAACTATATAACCAGGGTGCTAGTACTGATTGATCAGGGTGCTACAACTATATAACCAGGGTGCTAGAACTGATTGATCAGGGTGCTACAACTATATAACCAGGGTGCTAGTACTGATTGATCAGGGTGCTACAACTATATAACCAGGGTGCTAGAACTGATTGATCAGGGTGCTACAACTATATAACCAGGGTGCTAGTACTGATTGATCAGGGTGCTACAACTATATAACCAGGGTGCTAGTACTGTATCAGGGTGCTACAACTATATAACCAGGGTGCTAGTACTGATTGATCAGGGTGCTACAACTATATAACCAGGGTGCTAGTATGTTATCAGGGTGCTACAACTATATAACAGGGTGCTAGACTGATTGATCAGGTGCTACACTTATAACAGGTGCTAGTACTGATTGATCAGGGTGCCTACAACTATATAACCAGGGTGCTAGTACTGATTGATCAGGGTGCTACAACTATATAACCAGGGTGCTAGTACTGTATCAGGGTGCTACAACTATATAACAAGGGTGCTAGTACTGATTGATCAGGGTGCTACAACTGTATAACAGGGTGCTAGTACTGATTGATCAGGGTGCTACAACAATATATCCAGGGTGCTAGTACTGGTGTACTGTGGTAAAGTATTAGCAAACAGTGACAATATTCCTGTAGCTATGTCCCTGACATCTGTCTGCCCTGACACGTACACATATTATAAATATTATATATATATATACACATTTTTTGTGCCACCCTGAATACTACTAGTGCGCTGTTTCAGAGTGTCAGATGAATATGCCTCCTTTGTGCGGGCTCACATACTGCTTTTCTGCTTCTCCGCTTTCTTTTACAGCACAATTTGCATAAAAATATACAACCTTTTCTTGTAACAGAAAATGAAGGGAAAAACTGTAAAAAAAAAAAAAAAAAAGTTGCGTACTGTAAGGAAAATGTACAAAAGCCTTTGATTTTATTGTTAGGTCCCGCTGCTCGGAGTTTATGCTGTGTACCTAATTATTCTCAAGCCGACTTGTTCAGAAAAGACCTCCCTGTAGAGTAGAAGAGTGCGGAACACTGGCTAATTATACCGCGCTCCATACATGCCTGCCATGCTGAAGTCTCGCTCTAAATGTCCCCCCTATTGAATACGGCAGTATGAGAGTGTCCCCGCCGTCAGCAGTCCAATGGCTTTTCTTTAAGGCTTTTATTCTGAAACTGTAAAAAAAGCTACATTCAAAGCTACGCCCCAAGAAGCCCCAAAATTTGGCAGATTTCCACTCCTGGTGTTTGCATTGCTAGACATTACAAGGGAATCCATAACGAGGGCCTAGAGACTATCTGTATTCTGGTTTTGGAATTACTAAACTACTATTTAGCAGATTTACCAATATTTTTACATATAGGAGCAGTATTATAGTAGTTATATTCTTGTACAGAGGAGCAGTATTATAGTAGTTATATTCTTGTACATAGGAGGCAGAATTATAGTAGTTATATTCTTGTACATAGGAGACAGTATTATAGTTGTTATATTCTTGTACATAGGAGCAGTATTATAGTAGTTATATTCTTGTACAGAGGAGCAGTATTATAGTAGTTATATCCTTGAACATAGGAGCAGTATTATAGTAGTTATATCCTTGTACATAGGAGCAGTATTATAGTAGTTATATCCTTGTACAGAGGAGCAGTATTATAGTAGTTATATCCTTGTACATAGGAGCAGTATTATAGTAGTTATATTCTTGTACATAGGAGCAGTATTATAGTAGTTATATTCTTGTACATAGGAGCAGTATTATAGTAGTTATATTCTTGAACATAGGAGCAGTATTATAGGCAGTTATATTCTTGTACATAGGAGCAGTATTATAGTAGTTATATTCTTGTACATAGGAGGCAGTATTATAGTAGTTATATTCTTGTACATAGGAGCAGTATTATAGCAGTTATATTCTTGTACATAGGAGCAGTATTATAGTAGTTATATACCTGTACATAGGAGCAGTATTATAGTAGTTATATTCGTGTACATAGGAACAGTATTATAGTAGTTATATTCTTGTACATAGGAGCAGTATTATAGTAGTTATATTCTTGTACATAGGAGCAGTATTATAGCAGTTATATTCTTGTACATAGGAGCAGTATTATAGTAGTTATATACTTGTACATAGCAGGCAGTATTATAGCAGTTATATTCTTGTACATAGGAGAAGTATTATAGTAGTTATATTCTTGTACATAGGGGCAGTATTATAGTAGTTATATTCTTTTACATAGGAGGCAGTATTATAGCAGTTATATTCTTATACATAGGAGGCAGTATTATAGCAGTTATATTCTTGCACATATGAGCGGTATTATAGTAGTTATATTCTTGTACATATGAGCAGTATTATAGTAGTTATATTCTTGTACATAGGGGACAGTATTATAGTAGTTATATTCTTGTACATAGGAGCAGTATTATAGTAGTTATATTCTTGTACATAGGAGGGCAGTATTATAGTAGTTATATTCTTGTACATAGGAGGCAGTATTATAGTAGTTATATTCTTGTACAGAGGAGCAGTATTATAGTAGTTATATTCTTGTACAGAGGAGCAGTATAGTATTATAGTAGTTATATTCTTGTACATAGGCAGCAGTATTATAGTAGTTATATTCTTGTACAGAGGAGCAGTATTATAGTAGTTATATTCTTGTACATAGGAGGCAGTATTATAGTAGTTATATTCTTGTACATAGGAGGCAGTATTATAGTAGTTATATTCTGTACATAGGAGGATTCTTGCAGTATTTATAGTAGTATATATTCTTGTACATAGGGAGCAGTATTATAGTAGTTATATTCTTGTACATAGGAGCAGTATTATAGTAGTTATATTCTTGTACATAGGAGGCAGTATTATAGTAGTTATATTCTTGTACAGAGGAGCAGTATTATAGTAGTTATATTCTTGTACAGAGGAGCAGTATTATAGTAGTTATATTCTTGTACAGAGGAGCAGTATTATAGTAGTTATATTCTTGTACAGAGGAGCAGTATTATAGTAGTTATATTCTTGTACAGGAGCAGTATTATAGTAGTTATATTCTTGTACAGAGGAGCAGTATTATAGTAGTTCTATTCTTGTACAGAGGAGCAGTATTATAGTAGTTATATTCTTGTACGTAGGAGGCAGTATTATAGTAGTTATATTCTTGTACATATGAGGCAGTATTATAGTTGTTACATTTTTGTACATAGGAGCAGTATTAATGCAGTTATATTCTTGTACATAAGAGCAGTATTAATGCAGTTATATTCTTGTACACAGGGAGGAATATTATCATAATCGTATTCTCATACCTAGGGTATGGACAAGTATTATAGTAGCTATACTGCTACTATAAAATTATTATAGTAATTATATTTTTGCCAGCATAAACTTTATTCAGAGTCATTCATTTTAGAGGTCTGGGTAAATGAAGACTGCTCTGTCTTTTCACAATCTGGTTGACTCTGGATGTGAGAGAGAGAAAAAAAAACATCAGACTATCAGAACCAGACTGCCATACGTTAATAACACTTGGGTGGCATTACTCTATTAAGTCTCTGGTCAAGCTTAGTATGGATTTAGGTATCATAAGGGTCAGTGAGGGGGAGGGGTGACTTACTTACTGTAAGTTGATGAAGAGAATAAAGAAAGGTGGTCTTAATCCTCTCTAACCCCAAACTTTTTGTTTATATATAATATTCATATTTTTATGTCATACGCTACACTGTGCATTATAATACACTTCAATAACCCTAAAACTAGGCACCAGTAGCAAAGTTCTAGGCCTCGATTTAGATCCGAGGAGGATACCTTTCTCCTCGGAATCTAAATCGGTGCCCTGGAAAGTCTCAGAAACTTTCTTCACCAAAGTATAATATGTGTATAATTTCCCCTTCAGCCTCCATTAAATGTTCTCAGGTCCATTACTGATGCTGACGTCACACTTGCGCCTCAGACTGTCCTAAGTGCTGCTCAATAACGTTAGTGTCTATGATACACATTTCCTAGATACATTTACAGCAGAGTTATTGAATTGTGTGAGCAGCCGCTAAATGAATCTTATTTTGGCTGAATTTGCAATCTCATGGATATAGAAGCAAGACAGGCGAGCATCGGGTTGTGGAACATCATATTTCCTACATATAATTGCTAGGTCTGATTCCCCATACATGTCGGGTACCATGACACCCGAGCTTGTGGTACAGTCATATAAAGAATGACTGACCGGGCCTTTTTACTCTATGTCAGAGGGCAATATTATCAGACTAGTGGGTTTTTAACCCAGTATTACAGACCTATTCGTACTATTACAATGAGATGTTGTAAAGTGAGACCTATTAATTTGCAGCTATAACTATGACTATAGGTCAGTTAAAAGGGTTTATCCCATGATTAATATAAAAAGTGAAAATCAGATATCTTATAGTACATGACAATCTCTATCTAACAAAGCTAGAACCAGCCCTGTACCTCACATGGATCCAGAGATCTCATTCATTGCTCCGCTCCATTGCTCTACTAGATTATTTCAGGCTGGCAGCTCAGAGGGCATGTCCTTTCTGCTGCAACTCTCTATCATATCTGAGGGGATTGGCCTTTATGATGCAACTCTCTCCCTATCACAGCTCACGGGGTATGTCTTTTCTTCTGCAGCTCTCTCTATCACAGCTCAGGCGTGTCCTTTCTGCTGTAGCTCTCTCTCTCTATCACAGCTCAGGGTGTGTGTCCTTTCAGCTGTAGCTGTCTCTCCCTATCACAGCTCAGGGTGTGTGTCCTTTCAGCTGTAGCTGTCTCTCCCTATCACAGCTCACGGGGTATGTCTTTTCTTCTGCAGCTCTCTCTATCACAGCTCAGGCGTGTCCTTTCTGCTGTAGCTCTCTCTCCCTATCACAGCTCAGGGTGTGTGTCCTTTCTGCTGTAGCTCTCTCTCTATCACAGCTCAGGTGTGTGTCCTTTCAGCTGTAGCTGTCTCTCCCTATCACAGCTCAGGGTGTGTGTCCTTTCAGCTGTAGCTGTCTCTCTCTATCACAGCTCAGGAGTTGTGTCCTTTCTGCTGCAGCTCTCTCTATCACATCTAAGGGGGATTGGTCTTTTTGCTGCAGCTCTCTCCCTATCACAGCTCACCGGGGTGTCTTTTTTTCTGCAGCACTCTTTATCACAGCTCAGGTGTGTCCTTTCTACTGGTGCTCTCTCCATATCACAGCTCAGGATGTGTGTGTCCTTTCTGTTGTAGCTTTCTCTCTATCAGCTCAGTGTGTGTCCTTTCTGTTGTAGCTTTCTCTCCTATCACAGCTCAGGATGTGTGTGTCCTTTCTGTTGTAGCTTTCTCTCCCATATCACAGCTCAGGATGTGTGTGTCCTTTCTGTGTAGCTTTCTCTCCCTATCACAGCTCAGGATGTGTGTGTCCTTTCTGTTGTAGCTTTCTCTCCCTATCACAGCTCAGGAGTCTTTCTGTTGTAGCTTTCTCTCCCTATCACAGCTCGTGTCTCCTTTCTGTTTGTAGCTTTCTCTTATCACAGCTCAGGATGTGTGTGTCCTTTCTGTTGTGCTTTCTCTCCCTATCACAGCTCAGAGGTGGATGTGTCCTTTCTGCTGTAGCTCTCTCTCCTATCACAAGCTCAGGGTGTGTTGTCCTTTCTGTTTGTAGCTTTCTCTCCCTATATCACAGCTCAGGATGTGGTGGTGTCCTTTCTGTTGTATGCTTTCTCTCCCTATCACAGCTTCAGGATGTGTGTGTCCTTTCCTGTTGTAGCTATTCTGGCTCCCTATCACAGCTCAGGATGGTGTGTGTCCTTTCTGTTGTAGCTTTCTCTTCCCTATCACAGCTCAGGGCTGGTGAGCGTGTGGTCCTTTCTGTTGTAGGCTTTCTCTCCCTTATCACGCTCAGGATGCTGTGTGTGTCCTTTCATGCTGCAATCTCTCTCTATAACCGCTCCAACGCGCGATGTGTCCTTTTTCCTGTTGCAACTCCTCTCTTCTCACATGGACAATCTTCCCTATAAACTTCCTAGTAACTGTCACAGCTTCTAACTGAAATAGACTGGTGGCAGTCGAAGGATGGAACTGAGCGTGCATGTCCACCTCAGAGAAGTGGACAAAGAAGTAAACAAACAAACAACACGTGGCGCTATACAGATTTTATTGAATAACTCGGTGGCTACACTAAATTTTAAATTAAATGGAATTATAAGAGTTTTTAGATCCAGGTGGTGGTTTGAAAAATGTAGAATATTTTAGTGGGACAACCCCTTTTCAATAGGACTGTCCCAGGAAACAGAACATTTGTTTCTTATGCCAACGCATTTCAAAGCCACAGCGTGCAAAACGGAATTTTTGATGGTGCTTTAATATTTCATAATTGCCGGTAGAATATCCTTCTTCTTCTGATCCCTGAACCCTCCATTGACACTTGTCTTGGTGGCCTCAGTCATCACCCCGGCCTGGACAGCTGTGGTCCTGATTAGCTTGAAGACACAGTTGCCGAAGCTGTCATCAACCCTAACGCTCTCTTAATTCACATTCCTAGACTCTACATTCCTTGCTATTTTTACCCGTTCCGTCTTAGGCCACTTTTTCTCCTTCTCCTTCTTATCAGCTTCCTGTAAGCCTATGAAGGTGCCCAAGAACGACCACTGAAGATCATAGACTTTAGTGGACAAGTCAGGTCACCAGCCCTACGTTCATCTCAGGTCATATCTACGAGCCCCTCATATCTCCACCTACGTTTTTCTCCAGGGATAGCATGCGGCAGGACACAATCCAGATCTGATATTGGCTTGTCACTTCTAATAAGGACGGGGGGGGGTTAGAGCAGGAGCAGGATATCGCCTTGGTGATTGGATTTGGCCGCCATCTGTAGGAGAGTCATCTCTATCAGTCATGGATCCAATGTGATGACTCACCCGTCGTGAAGAACCATCCGAATTGCTCATCCATCAAGGGTTGTATTTTCTGAGGAAAACACCTTTAAGGTTAATAATAATAATTAAAGAAAAAACCTTTTAGTTCTGCTGACGATCTTAACCCCTTCGTGATTCTGTGCCTTAACACTTCTGCTGACAATCTTAAAGGAAACGTGTCACCAAAAAAAATGTTCTGCCCGTTAAAAACCAGATAGCGACGCATCTCCTTTTTTTCTAATCTGTTTTTATTTTCTGATTACATATTTTTTTAAAAATTCTATTTCCGGAACATGATTATGGGGGCAGCCATCTTGCCTGAGCAGTTCTTAAGAGCATTTAGGAAGTATTTAAAGAATTGCCTTACGGTAGCCACATGGGCCATAGACACAATGGACTTCATTGACTTCTATAGGAGAGTTTTGTAAGCATGCTCTGTGACCTCTGCAGAGGTCAAGAGGGAGGAGATAAGCTGTGATATCACCTAGTGTGAATGCATTATCTATACACAGAGGTGATATCTGTTATTCCAATCCTGCCTGTAATGATAAGCAGATAACTACAGTAAAGCGCTCTGTACAGACCAAGAAGTGGCGCTTATTATTAGGCTTAGTGCATGGTTTTATGGGTTTTGTGTAAATATAAATATTGACATGAAAAAATGTAAAAAAAAATGTTTCTGATCATACATTCCCTTTAACCTTTTAGTGAACTTGGGCTTTAAAAGGGGTCATCCAACCGTTTACAAGTGATGGCCTATCTTCAGCTATCTGCAGGCCCTCCAGCTGTTGCAAAACTACAACTCCCAATATTCCCTAATAGCTGTAGGCTGTTCATGCATGCTTGGAGTTGTAGTTTTGCAACAGCTGGAGGGCCGCAGGTTGGGCATCCCTGGGCTAGGCCATCGTAATTGTATTGGCAGGGGTCCAACATCCCGCACCCATGCTGACTGGCTTTACTTTACTGGATTCTGCAATTTATTGGGCATTGCATTTTATTGGACACTGCACTTAATTGAGTGCCGCACTTTATTGGACACTGCATTTTTTTGGTCGCTGTATTTTATTGGACGCTGCACTTTTTTGGATGCTGCATTTTATCGGGCGCTGTACTTCATAGGACGCCGCATTTAATCGGACGTCGCACTTTATTGGATGCCGCATTTTATTGGTTTGATTTGACTATTGAAGATGATTGATGTAGATGTTACAACATCATGGAAATGTAAATGCTTTTTGATGAATCACGTATGCAGTAGTTCTTGATCTTTGTTGCACTTATTAGCATTTTTGATGGCCCTTTAGGTTAAATATGCCTAAAAACGGGTCCATTATAAATGTACAAGAATATGGCGAGTAGGGTCAGTGAGCTTCACTCATGGTTCTGCACAGATAATGCTGAGCTCACAAGTCACCTGTTACAGTAACTGGGTTGTTTGGGTGAACTTCCTGGACGGAAAGTTCACAGTCTGTGTTATTCAGGAAGATGTTGTCTGGTTTACCTCTCTGGACTGGCTGCCAGACTTGCAGTGAGGAGCACTGTCCTGCCACCGCTGCATAGCAAGTGTATGATAGGAGCCAGAGGTGATGGAAAATATGACACACACAGTGATGGATATTGTAATATCTTCCAGTGTAAACCTTATAGTAAGCGAAACGTGATTCATCCACCTTCTGATAACACAATGCTGGATAATATATACCGTCAATCCTGATGAAGTGCAGATTAAGAGATGTGTGAGCTATCAAACAGCGCCACCTGTTGGCAATAATTAATATTACAGTACTATTCTCCATGGATTCCATAGTGATAAACTCAAAATTTCACACTGTGGCCCTGATTTATCAAGACGGGTGTGTGTGATAGGCCCTGCTTAACGGAGCAGGCATCTCATTAATGATGAGGCACAGGCAACCCATGTGCAAGAATTATATGCAAGTATTATAGTAGTTTTATTCTTGTATATAGAGGGCAGTATTATAGTAGTTATATTCTTGTACATAGGAGCAGTATTATAGTAGTTATATTCCTGTACATAGGAGCAGTATTTTAGTAGTTATATTCTTGTACATAGGAGGAAGTATTATAGTAGTTATATTCTTTGACAATTTTCTTTTTATTGAACAAGGCATATGTCAACATCACTGACAAGTTCAAATACAATTACTACAAATACCATCCATTATTACAGCACAAGGTATACAATGAGGCAATTAAGAGTGCAAACAATTGCATATTGTAGATAAGGTTCCACATAGTACATATCCACATTGTTCATATAGAGGAATGGAGGCAAATAGCTTGATGTAGCATGTATAATAACATAAGATAAAATAAAAAAATAACAAATAAATGGGGGAGACAGGGAAGGAGTGGGGGGGGGGAGGGTCCTCTCCAGTGGCTACTCATAATAATTATAAGTATAAGTATGACAAACACCTCTAGACAAGTGTAACACAATACCCTTAAGTGACACATTAACGTCTATAAGTTCTCCAGGGTTCCCACATTTTTGAGAACTTATCATGGGTCCTCTCCTCCCAACTCACTAATTCTTCTAGGCGACACATTTGGTCCACCTTGTTTATCCATTGATCCAACGTAGGTGGATCTTTGCTAAGCCAGTTCAGTGGGATCAGCAATCTCGCTGCTTGGACCAAATGTGTGGCTAAATCTCTCTTGGAAGGGCGCCAGGATCCTGAACCAAGCCAAAGAAGTGCCATTTCTGGAGTGAAGACAATAGGCTCCGCAACCATCTTGTTTACAACCTCTAAGATTGCAGACCAATACGGTTTAATCTTAGTACAATGCCAGAATATATGGCTCAAAGAGCCCTCCTCCACTCCACATCTCCAGCATAAGTTATCTGTCTGCAGACCTCTCAGAAATAACATCTTTGGCGTTTTGTACCATTGAGTCATGACCTTGTATGAGTGTTCCTGCACCCGTACACATTTGGAAAACCCATGGGAATTAGCATGAATTTTATGAACATCAATTTCAGTCAGAGTAAAATTCAACTCTTCCGCCCAGGTTTGTAAATACTGGGGTGGTCCCTTTACATGTGGAGTCAGAAGCGAGTGATAGAGGAGCGATATGGCTTTAGCCGGCATCTTATCCTGATAAAGCAGTTTCTCAAACCACGTCTTGGTCTGGCTGTCCTGCCTATCTTGTCTAAGCGTCTTACAGACTCTGACAAGTTCTGCCATTTCCAGGAAGTTACCCCTGGCCAATGATGCGAGGGAGCTTCCTTGCAGATCCTCTGGGTTAGGCATGTCTTGTGTAAAGTCCTCTAGAGTCTTATCTGTTAATGCACTCCATATTCTACCTATTTCAGTCACTCTGTCCCTAACCAGGAAGGGAATTAAAGCAGCTGGCATCATAGGATGTCCACGTCGTACAAGAACGTGATTTTTGTTTAGACATTTAATAACAGAGAGAGTCCCTTTTAGCAGTGGATTGTCAACCATAGATGGATAAATGTGTGGGTTAACCCCCCACAATCCTGCCTTCAAGTGCGGCGACAGGAGCCTAAGCTCACCACATGTACCATGAACCCTAAATTTAGGAACTTGAACCTGAAGCCACCTCTTCAAATGAACTGCTTTATAATATGTATCCAAGTCTGGGAAGGAAAAGCCACCCTGCTCCTTACGTAAAATCAATCTCTCATGAGGTATTCTGGATCTTTTCCCATTCCACAAGAAATCTTTAAACATTTTCCTAACTTTCACAAAGTATGAGGTTGGAAGGAATATGGGTAGCATTTGAAGCATATAAAGGAATTTAGGCAGGATGAAAGTTTTCAAGAGGTTTTTCCTTCCCATCCAAGAAACATAAGGGATTTTTAAGGACATTAGTTGAGACTGGACCGCACTTAATAGAGGGGTATAGTTCAAGGAGTATAGGTGTTCTGGATGAGCAGAGATCTTAACCCCCAAGTATGTGATATGGGACGATTGCCACTGGAAAGGAGTAGAAGCCTGCAGAGTCCTGACTGTCGCAAGAGAAGCAGAGATGTTCATCGCCTCAGTTTTGGAATGGTTGGCTTTAAAGTTAGAGACTTGACCATAAGCCCGGAACAAATCCAAAAGAAGGGGAAAAGCCTCCCCTGGGTTTGTCACCATAATCAAAAGGTCATCTGCAAAAGCCACATTTACGTACTCATCTCCATCTTTAGAAACCCCCACCCCTTTAATATTCGGGTGTTCTCTGATTGCCTGGAGCAAAGTCTCCATGACAAGAATAAAAAGGGAAGGTGAGAGGGGGCACCCTTGCCTTGTGCCATTGCTGATCATGAATGGGGGAGATAGAGTACCATTGACCCTTACTCTAGCACTAGGGGCTTCGTACAAAGACATAACTGCTTGTATAAACATCTTTGGTATGCCAAACTTTGCCAGAGTCTTCCGCAGAAACTGCCAGTCAACCCTGTCAAAGGCCTTCTCAGCGTCTACACTGAGAAGGACTAAAGGTTGTTCACACCTTCTGGCCCATTGAATAGACGAAAGAAGTCTACTAGAGTTGTGGTTCCCTTCCCTACCAGGTACAAAACCTGCCTGATCTGGATGGACCAGTCGCGGGAGAAGAGGGGAGAGCCGTAATGCAAGCAGCTTCGCCCAAACCTTAACATCAACATTCAGGAGTGAAATGGGCCTATAACTCCCACACTGCTGAGGATCCTTGCCTTCTTTTGGTAGGATGGTAATTGTAGCTTCTAGGGATTGCTTAGGTAAAGCGGACCCCAGGAATAGTGACCTGCACCACTCCGTAAACCATGGGAGTAGGACATGTAGTAGCTTCCTATAATACCCCACTGGCAAGCCGTCAGGTCCTGGGCTCTTACCCAGGGGCATAGATTTGATGATTCGCCCTACCTCCTCTTCAGAAATCGGCATCAGAAGCATCTCTGCATCCTCTTTTGACAAGCCTGGGAGTGTCAACTTCTGTAGAAAGTTGTCCATAGCTATATCTCGGGCTCCCCCTACTGAGGCTGCCGCCTCTTCTAAATTATACAACTCCTTGTAAAAGTCGCAGAAGGCAGTAGCGATATCTTCAGTGGACACAGCAAGAGAACCTTGCCTTCGTTTAATAGAGGCAATGTAAGAGGCATCCTGCCTTTGCTTGATAAGGCGTGACATAAGTTTAGTGCCCTTGTCCCCATGTGCATAGTGACAAAATTTAGAGTATTGATATGCTCTGGCACTACAAGCATTAAGATAGTCTTTTAGTTCCCGCCTTAGCCCCAACAACTCATCTCTTGCCTGAAACGTCTTGGACCTCTTGTGCAATGTTTCGATAGTAGCAATTTGGGAAAGCAATGAATCTATACGCTTTTGCCTCTCCTTCTTCAATCTACTTCCCAGTGCAATGAACTCCCCTCTTATAACAGCTTTATGAGCTTCCCACAGGATTGTAGGAGAGACATCTGGGGATGTATTCTCTTGGAAGTATAGTTGTAGTTTAGAGCTAATTGCTCGGAGGTCAGTGTCTCTATCCAGAAGCGTTTCATTGAGACGCCAGGACCACTGTTTTCTAGCAAGATTGGAGAGAGTTACCAAGGCCGAGACAGGAGCATGATCCGACACTGTAATAGCATCGATGGAGACTTTTTTCAATATGTCCACATGGCGACTTGAAACAAACACATAATCTAACCTCTGAAAAGAATTGTTTGGGGCTGAGAAAAAAGTGTAGTCACGTCCCGAGGGGTTGAGCAGCCGCCAGGCATCTACCAGGCCACTGTCATGTAGTAGCTGGTTGATTTGCCCTAAAGACGTTTGTGAGTGAACTGAGGTCCCCCCTGAGGTGTCCATCAACGCAGAGAGCGCTACATTGAGATCACCACCTACTAGCCGAATGCCTTCTGCAAACTGATCCAGTTTTCCCAAGGTGGATCTAAGCCAATTTTGTTGACCCCTATTAGGAGCATATAAACTTGCTAGGGTGATCAGGTCTCCACCTATTTTGCCTTTAACAAAAACGTAGCGACCATCAGGGTCACTTTGAGTGGTTATGTGCGTAAAGGGTACATGCCCGGCGACCGCTACTGCCACTCCGCGTGTTGCTTTCACATATGCTCCGTGGAACCAGGATTTAAAATATTTATGGGGTAGTACAGGCATGCGCCCCAGCTTAAAATGTGTCTCTTGAAAAAAGCACACATCCACTTTCATTTTCCTCAGCAGTCGAATGACCTGAGATCTTTTTTGGGGTGTGTTAAAACCATTTACATTGTAAGTAGTGCACTTAATGTCTGCCATCTATATGTTTAAGAGGTTCAACCATCATAGAAGCAGTACGGAGATTGCCACTAGAGAGGAGAGAGAGGGAGGGACATAGGAAACATAATTCACTAGAAATCAAAAGTACACATAGGCTCCAACATAGAGCATAAGAAACACCACTATCCTGTCGTGTAAACACAGTAGATAGTGTCAGTAGGAAAGACCACAAGGATAGTGTCCAACCTACAGAAACATAGAAATGAGGAGAACGACTCCCCATCTTGGGGGGGAAGGTAGTGAGAATGGTAAACTACCCAACGTGTACCAACCCCTCCTGCACATTGAATGTGATTATGTAAACAATACAGCTGAAAACCATACCCTATTTGTGTAATAAGACAGTAAAGAACACGTATATAACTCTTCTCCTGTAGCTATCATAGACAAACTGCGTATCTATTCATAGCCCTTCCAGCAACCAGTTTAGATTGACAAGCGAGCCTGTTCTCTCGGGGTCCTCTGTCAGAAAAGTAGAGATAGGTAGGGGGGGGGATAGGAGGGGGGGAGGGTAAAGAAGAGAGGGGGAGAGAGGAGCGGGGATTGGAAGGGGAAGATGTACAGGAGAGAAGGAGGAAGAAAAAGAAGAGGGGCAAAGATTAGTGGGCAAGGTAGGGAAGGGGGGGAGGAGATGTGAGGGGACCTGAAGGGGGGGGACAAGAGAGACACATGATGGGAAGAGGAGCATAGGGGAGAGAGGGGGGGGGGGAGGGGGGGGAGAGAGGGGGGGGGGGAACCAGCGGCCGAGGATGGGGGGGAGGAGAGAGAAGTGGGGGGAGAGAGAAGGGGGGGGGAAGAGAAGAAGGGGGAAGAGGATAAGTAGATACAGGGGGGGACAAGTATTACTGTAGAAGAGTTGAGAAAAAGATAGAAGTGGGGAAAAAAGAAAAATGGCAAGGGTGATGAGATGAAAACATAGCATATAGAGCACTATCACCGAGCGAAATCAGTTATTTAGCTAACCACAATAACTTGCGCCAACTTATACATCACACGTCAGAGATGAAGAGTCAGGCTTGTTCTCTCAGATAGGCCCATAGAGATTCCCCATGCAGGCATCATTCCGGTTCTCGGGGCGAAATAGATCAGTCAATCAGCTAGGAGGAAATATGAAAAAATCTGCGAGGAAAGACTTTCTTAGTCTTTATGTAGTTCAACGTCGGTTTCTTGAGAGTCCTGCGTCTTGTGATCTTGAAGGCGGTTTCTTCCTCTGGCCAACCTGTATCCAACGGCCTGTAACAGGGAGCTCTGGTAGTGGAGTTGCCAATACTGGTAGTGGCAGCCATGATGGTATCTCTAGGGGCGAGGTCTCCAGCAGAGCCCACGCTGTGGGAAGATCGTCAGGTACTCGCACTGTACAGCGTTTACCATTGGAGAGAAAAGTAATGCCAAATGGAAAAAGCCACTTGAAGGCAATGTTACGGTGTTTAAGAAGCTCAGTGAGAGGCCGCAGTGCCCGTCTTTTAGCTAGGGTCGAGGGCGCCAAGTCCTGAAACAGTAGAACCTTTGAGTTTTCAAACAATATCTCCTCTTTTTCTCTGGCAGCCCTCAGTATCGCCGCCGTGTCCACGTAGCTTAAAAGCCCACATACCACATCTCTCGGGGGTTGTTCCTCTTTAGGCCTGGGTTTGAGTGCTCTATGGATGCGTTCTATTACAACGGCTGAGGCTCTTTCCTCCCCTAGTAGGTCTGTAAAAATGGCGCCTGCAGCAGCATGGAGGTTATCATGAAGTACCGACTCCGGGATGCCTCTAAGACGGATATTCTTGCGCCTGCTCCGATTTTCTTGGTCTTCAATCAGCGCCATCACTCCATTTAAGTTATCCATCTGAGAAGTGCAATTTTCTCCAAGGGCCCGGCTATGAGAAATGATAGCATCTTGGTGCGCTTCAAGCGTCTCCACCCGACCACCAATGTGCTTTATGTCGGTTTTGATCTCAGCAAGTTCTTGCATAACAGGTGTTAAAGCCCGAGAAAGGGCATGTGAGAGGGCTTGTTGTAAAAAGTCCCTTGAGACCGGGGCCTGGATGTCATTATCAGCATCCAGCTCTGATTCAAATAGCTCTTCTTGGCTTCCGCCGACTGCTCCCGCCAAACTTCCCTCAGGCGCCATCTTGCCGCTACCTGTGGCCGGGGTAAACCTTTTCTTGTTAAGATATTTCTCCATGTCCGAGGAGCTTCTATCGGACTTCAGTTGGTCACTCCTTTCTCTGACCGTATTCTTACCAATTTTCACCATTCTGGGGTATGGCAATCGCGATATAAACCTTGTGTGCAGGAGTTGTTGAAGGGAGCTCACTCACACACGTCCGTCTCGCTGTGCGGCCAAGCTCCGCCCCCTATAGTAGTTATATTCTTGTACATAGGAGCAGTATTATAGCAGTTATATTCTTATACATAGGAGGCAGTATTATAGTAGGTATATTCTTGTACATAGGAGCAGTATTATAGTAGTTATATTCTTGTACATAGGAGCAGTATTATAGTAGTTATATTCTTGTACATAGGAGGCAGTATTATAGTAATTATATTCCTGTACATAGGAGCAGTATTATAGTAGTTATATTCTTGTACATAGGAGGACTATTATAGTAGTTATATTCTTGTACATAGGAGCAGTATTATAGTAGTTATATTCTTGTACATAGAAGCAGTATTATAGTAGGTATATTCTTGTACATAGAGGCAGTATTATAGTAGTTATATTCTTGTACATAGGAGGCAGTATTATGGTAGTTATATTCTTGTACAAAGGAGACAGTATTATAGTAGTTATATTCTTGTACATAGGAGCAGTATTATAGTAGTTATATTCTTGTACATAGGAGGCAGTATTATAGTAATTATATTCCTGTACATAGGAGCAGTATTATAGTAGTTATATTCTTGTACATAGGAGGACTATTTTAGTAGTTATATTCTTGTACATAGGAGCAGTATTATAGTAGTTATATTCTTGTACATAGAAGCAGTATTATAGTAGGTATATTCTTGTACATAGAGGCAGTATTATAGTAGTTATATTCTTGTACATAGGAGGCAGTATTATGGTAGTTATATTCTTGTACATAGGAGCAGTATTATAGTAGTTATATTCTTGTACATAGAAGCAGTATTATAGTAGTTATATTCTTGTACATAGGATGCAGTATTATAGTAGTTATAATCTTGTACATAGGAGGCAGTATTATAGTAGTTATAGTCTTGTACATAGGGGCAGTATTATAGTAGTTATAATCTTGTACATAGGAGGCAGTATTATAGTAGTTATATTCTTGTATACAGGGACCGTATTATAGTAGTTATACTCTTGTACATAGGAGGCAGTATTATAGTAGTTATACTCTTGTACATAGGAGCAGTATTATAGTAGTTATATTCCTGTACATAGGAGCAGTATTATAGTAGTTATATTCTTGTACATAGGAGGCAGTATTATAGTAGTTATAGTCTTGTACATAGGAGCAGTATTATAGTAGTTATATTCTTGTACATAGGAGCAGTATTATAGTAGTTATGCTCTTGTACATAGGAGGCAGTATTATAGTAGTTATACTCTTGTACATAGGAGGCAGTGTTATAATAGTTATATTCATGTACATAGGAGCAGTATTATAGTAGTTATACTCTTGTACATAGGAACAGTATTATAGTAGTTATATTCTTGTACATAGGAGCAGTATTATAGTTGTTACAAGTGTTACCCTTATGAATGAGATGTCTTGCTGTTGTGTGACCACATTCCTGTTGCTTTGTTCTGACCTGCTATTTCCAAATGAAGTTTTCTAACTCGCACCTTAAATTAATGGTTTTCAGGTATGCTGCAAAATGGAAAGAAGTTCGATTCATCCAGAGATAGAAACAAGCCTTTCAAATTTCGATTAGGACGGTCAGAAGTGATTAAAGGATGGGACGATGGCATTGCACAGGTACTCTAGATCCCACAAACCTACAAAAAAATCAGGTTTTATTTCTCATGAAACATATCTATTACTCGACACAGCCCATCGACCATACCAGTATCTATTGTTTTTCTATGTCATACACACATCTCAAATAGGATGTGCAAAATGGAACAGATTCTTCTGGGGTGCCGCATATGGGAAGGTTTTCCTTAAAAGCACTGTTTTCGTCCTGATATCCAGCATCTGTAAGCCACCATATTTTATAGTGGTATGCATGGCCCTATTGAGCTACAGTTTAATTCTTTTCCCCTGGAGCACCTGCATGCTATAGGCTTCATGCACACAGTAATATCCATATTTCAGTGCACAAATTACAGATCCGCAAAATAACTTCTGTGCACTCAGTAATGTTCTCACTTTCATCAATAGAAACAGCCATTCTTTTCTGCAATACAGGCCCGTGTAGGACATGTTCTATAATTTGTGGAATGGCTACAGGGATCCGCATGGTCCCATAGAAATTAATGGGTCAGTGTCCTAGCTTCAAAAAGTGCAGATAGCATACGGATGAAAAATACAATTGTGTGTATGAGGCCTTACATGTATTAGTAGGGCCAGTATTAGCCTGAGGCAAAACCTGGGAGGAAGTTTGGGCATGGGTGGCCTATATGATGTTCTACATTATACTCCCTAATGCAAGGGCTCATCCATATAACAATAATACTGTATGGCTCATTTTTGTATGTAACAGCACTTAAAGAGGACCTTTCACCTCTCCTGACATGCCTGTTTTAATAGCTTCATGCATTCCCCATGTAATAACAATTCTGGAGCATCTATTCTTATATCTGTATGTTGTGCCATTCCTGTATTATTTCTAGAAGTTATGAATGAATTGCTAGCAGTCTGCAGTAAGGGTACAGAGGGAAGGTAGCTAGTTGGTGGTGTGTCCCTGCACAGACTGACAATGACAGCACTGATTGGATACAGTAAGTCTGTACAGGTACACACCCCCAACTGGTTACCTCCCCTCTGTATCCTTACTGCAGACTGCTAGTAATTCATTCATAACTTCTAGTAGAAATAATAAAGGAATGACACAACATAGAGACATAAGAATAGATGCTCGAGAATTGTTATTACATGGGGAATGCATGAAGCTATTAAAACAGGCGTGTCAGGAGAGGGGACAGGTCCTCTTTAAACACAGGTGCATGAGGCCTATATTCTACAGTATTTTCTGAAAGGGGTTGTGACACGAAAAAAATATCCTACATTTTTCAAACCAGCCTCTGGATCTGAATACTTTTGTAATTGCATGTCATTAAAAATTTAGTATAGCTACTGAGTTATTCAATAATATGTATCTGTATAGAGCCACCTGCTGTTTTTTTTCTTATTTCTTCTCCACCTCACTGAGGTGGTCGTACTTTCTCAGTTCAGATCTTCAACGGTCACCAGCCATATCTTCTGTTAGAAACTGTGGCAGTTACAGGGAAAGAATTACAACAGAAAGGGCATGTCCCCCCTTGAGAAAGGACATGCCCCCTGATCTGTTAGTCTGAAATAAATTTAGCAGAGCAACCAGAGCAGGGACTTAACTACCATAGCGGCAGACCATGCAACTGCAATTGGGCCCAGGGCAAGAGGAGGCCCAGTCTTAGTTGGGATCATCTCCTCTTCTACTGGAGGTGAAAACTTGGTCAGGACTCTACCCTCTAAAGGAACAACGTTTAGCAAATGAGGCAAAATGGCCCAAAGGTCATTGAGTTTAGGAAGAAACCCTTCTGTCCTGTGTGGGGGGCCCGGTTTGATCCTTGCTATGGGGCCCTTACTTCTCTATGTACACCACTGAACCAGAACAATGAATGTGGAGATCTCTAGATCCATGTGAGGTACAGGGCTTGTTCTAGGTTTATTAGAAAGAGATAGTCATGTACTATATGATGTCTGATATTTGCGTCAATCATTGCATAACCCCTTTAATGTATGGCTTTTCAGATGCACAAGCCATAGCAGTAACGGTAAATATACCCCAAAAGTACTCCAATAAAAGACAGCACTCCATAAATTAAATATGCTTAAAAGGGCATTATTCGCACGATTAATGTAAAAAATTTAAGTCCAACATCATATAGTACATGACAATGGACATCACATGGATCCAGAGCTCTCCCCATTTATTGTTTCAATTGCTCTGAGAGATTCTTTTCAGGCTGGCAGCTCAGGAGGTGCGTCCTTTCTGCTGCAGCAATCTCACTATCACAGCTCAGGCGACGTGTCCTTTCTGCTCCACCTCTTTCCCTATCACAGCTCGGGGGGATGTGTAATTTCTGCTGCAGCTCTTTTCCTGTAACTGCCACAGTTTCTAAAACAAGATCCAGCTGGTGGCAATTAAACTGCGCACATGCGACCACCTTAGCCATGTTACTGAGGTGGACAGAGAAATAAAGAACCAACGGCAGGTGGCGCTGTAAAGATACATTTATTTAATAACAGCAGCTATACTATTTTTTTTATATAACATACAAACACAAAACTATTCAGAAACAGTTGATGGCTTGAAAAATGTAGAATATTTTTCATGGAACAACCCTTTTAAAGGGAACCTGTCATCTCGAAACACCCCCTGAACTAGAGTAAGTGTTGTATAGTGTAAGTGATGCTGAATCCGAATATGTAAGTTTTATCTTCATGCTCACTTCCATTCCGACGCTGTGCTCCCACAAACCTGCAGTAAAATGCACTCAGTGGACTCCGGTGCTCACTCACATAATGGAGAGGACTCAAAGAAGAGTCCTCTCAATGCATTTTACTGCTGGTTTGTGGGAGCACAGCGTCAGAATGGAAGTGAGTATGAAGATAAAACTTACATATTCGGATTCAGCATCACTTACACTATACAATGCCTACTCTACTTCAGGAGGTGTTTCGGAAATGACAGGTTCCCTTTAAGTGTTCTTTTATTAATCCAGCCAGGTGTGCGCTGTATAAAAATATATGCAACATTTTGGGCCTATATAAGAAATCCTTTCTCAAGGCAGACCCTGTTCCCAGATGCCTCTCGGAGCCGAAACGTCCCAGGACACCTGGCTAGATTAACAAACCGCTAAAAGGCACTTTTTTTCCTTCTAAAATAACGGATATCAGACGTAGATGGCTAAAACGGATGCCAAATGTGCATAACGGATGCTTTGAATACAGGATCCGTTTTTTCTTTATTTTGATGGCTCAGAAGAACGGAGAAATAAACGGTGATGTTAACTCGGCCTGAGCTGTGAGAGGACGGTAGTTTGTCCAGTGTCTATAGACATGGCTCCTGTCCACAATGTGGCACCAGTATAAATGGCGCTGCTATTTTTACATCATAATATGAAATATTTGACATGCCCCCAATGTGTATTTTCATCTCTGACTCATTATAGCCTGTCTCCTGCTAATATACCATCAGAAACTTATGATTCATGGTTGACGGACGGCTCGGTTGCTTTTTATAGAAAGGCAGGCAAAATTCCTTAAAGGGTATCTGTCCCCAGAATCATTGTAGTGAAACAACCTGGGACATGTGCGCTGGTCAGCGGAAGCTAATGGTTTTGGTCCCGTCTCCATCTGCGGCTTTATTTCTGAGAAAACTGAACTTTGAATGACAAGGCAGAGGGTGCAGCAGGAGGAACAGATCCTCTAGGAGTAACGGTAACGCCCCCGTTGCTCCTAGAGGCTCATTTGCATATATTAACAGTTCAGGTTTCTAAAAATAAAGCCACAGATGGGGATGGGACGAAAACTGCTAGCTTCTGCTGACCAGCGCACGTCGCAGGCCAGCCTGTTTCTTTACAATGATTCTCGTGACAGAAGCCCTTTAATGAAGATATGGCGGGGTAGTATTGCCACAATTGGCTAATTGTTACTATGATGTAAAGAACACTCCCATCTATAACTATTTATTTTTTTATTGTACAGTCATGGCCAAAAGTTTTGAGAATGACACAAATATTCTATTTTCACATGATCTGCTGCCCTCTGATTTTTATGTGTGTTTGTCAGATGTTTTTATCACATACAGAAATATAATTGCAATCATATTATGAGTAACAAAAGCTTATATTGACAGTTAGAATGAGTTAATGCAGCAAGTCAATATTTGCAGTGTTGACCCTTCTTCATCAGGACCTCTGCAATTCTCCCTGGCATGCTCTCAATCAACTTCTGGACCAAATCCTGACTGATAGCAGTCCATTCTTGCACAATCAATGCTTGCATTTTGTCAGAATTTGTAGGTTTTTGTTTGTCCACCCGTCTCTTGATGATTGACCACAAGTTCTCAATGGGATTAAGATCTGGGGAGTTTCCAGGCCATGGACCCAAAATCTCTATGTTTTGTTCCCTGAGCCATTTAGTTATCACCTTTGCTTTATGGCAAGGTGCTCCATCATGCTGGAAAAGGCATTGTTGATCGCCAAACTGCTCTTGGACGGTTGGGAGAAGTTGCTCTCGGAGGACATTCTGGTACCATTCTTTATTCATGGCTGTGTTTTTAGGCAAGACTGTGAGAGAGCCGATTCCCTTGGCTGAGAAGCAACCCCACACATGAATGGTTTCAGGATGCTTTACAGTTGGCATGAGACAAGACTGGTGGTAGCGCGCACCTCGTCTTCTCCGAATAAGCTGTTTTCCAGATGTCCCAAACAATCGAAAATGGGATTCATCAGAGAAAATGACTTTACCCCAGTCCTCAGCAGTCCACTCCCTGTACCTTTTGCAGAATATCAGTCTGTCCCTTATGTTTTTTCTGGAGAGAAGTGGCTTCTTTGCTGCCCTCCTTGAGACCAGGCCTTGCTCCAAGAGTCTCCGCCTCACAGTGCGTGCAGATGCACTCACACCTGCCTGCTGCCATTCCTGAGCAAGCTCTGCACTACTGGTAGCCCGATCCCGCAGCTGAAACACTTTTAAGAGACGGTCCTGGCGCTTGCTGGTCTTTCTTGGGCGCCCTGAAGCCTTTTTGGCAACAATGGAACCTCTCTCCTTGAAGTTCTTGATGATGCGATAGATTGTTGACTGAGGTGCAATCTTTCTAGCTGCGATACTCTTCCCTGTTAGGCCATTTTTGTGCAGTGCAATGATGACTGCACGTGTTTCTTTAGAGATAACCATGGTTAACAGAAGAGAAACAATGATGCCAAGCACCAGCCTCCTTTTAAAGTGTCCAGTGGTGTCATTCTTACTTAATCATGATAGATTGATCTCCAGCCCTGTCCTCATCAACACCCACACCTGTGTTAATGGAGCAATCACTGAAACGATGTTAGCTGGTCCTTTTAAGGCAGGGCTGCAATGATGTTGAAATGTGTTTTGGGGGATAAAGTTCATTTTCTAGGCAAATATTGACTTTGCAAGTAATTGCTGTTAAGCTGATCACTCTTTATAACATTCTGGAGTATATGCAAATTGCCATTATAAAAACTGAAGCAGTAGACTTTGTAAAAATTAATATTTGTATCATTCTCAAAACTTTTGGCCATGACTGTAGACATATTTTATGTGACTGTATAAAAATCCTGATATGCTCTAGTTTTCACATTGCCCACTGTAGAACACACAGTAGCCACATTTTCTGCAGCTCACTTTTTAGCTTTGCTGTGTAGACTGGGACAGAGTCATCAGAGTCATCTCGTAAATTAATCGTTAGAGTGTGCTAGATTTAATGACTTCTAGATTATACTGCTGTAAGGCTACTTTCACACTAGCGGCAGGGGTGTCCGGCAGGCTGTTCACCCGCCGCTAGTGTACCTGTGAGGCCGGAACTACGATCCGTCCCCATTCACTATAATGGGGGTGGGATGGAGTTCCGGCTGCAGTACGGCAAACAAGCCGAGAGGCGGCCGTCCTAAAACTATGACATGTTGTAATTTTAGTCCAACCGCTTCTCGGCATGTTTGCCGTGCTGCGGCCGGAACTCCAGCCCACCCCCATTATAGTGAATGGGGACAGAGCGTAGTTCCGACCGCAGACGTGCACTAGCGGCAGCACGGATCCGGCAGGCTGTTCACCCGCCGGAACAGCCTGCCGTACACCCCTGCCGCTAGTGTGAAAGTAGCCTAAGCCTAGATAAGGCAGGATAGTAACACTATACGCAGAGACAAGGCTTCGTATGAAGCTCCCCTTGTCTCTTTGGTCTTGGGGGAGGTGGCAGTACTCTATCACTTCCTGTAGACTGTAATAATCTATAACATTTCTCAATCAATAGACTACCATACAATTTAGTTGCTTTACGGCACACACAAACTGTTGTGCTACCTATACAGTGTGAGTCGTAAAAGTAATTTGTCTTGTCTTTCTCCATCTCCAGATGAGTTTGGGTCAACGAGCCAAATTGACCTGTACACCAGATGTTGCGTACGGACCCACTGGACATCCAGGAGTCATCCCTCCCAATGCTACCTTGGTTTTTGATGTGGAGCTTTTAAAAATTGAGTGAGCGTATACAAGGGCAGGCTGAAAAAAAGATCTCCAAAACCATTATCCACCTCTTCCTTTACCTGACCACCTCCACCACCATCATCATCCTCACTGCTGGAGAAGTCGACAAGATCGAATAGGGCCACTTCAGCAGAAAGGGGGGCCACACAAGTCTTCACATTATACTACCATGGCATTGTCCAAAGCAGACTGCATTGGCTTCCATTGCAGTCTCCTCTGGCATTATTATGACCGGACTACGGAATTTATGGTCTTCAAACGTAGGGTTGAGTTTAGCATTGAATCCAGGCAGGCTCTTACCATGTTCCTTGAGATATGAAGAACTCATTGATTTCCCATGGCATCTTTTTCTAGATCTAGATCGGTGATGCTGGTTCATGCTCAAGATATACGAGGACCTTCCAAATCACATACATTCCACATCGTTTCCGTACACAAATTTTCACTGTTGAGAAAGTGTCCGTAGGTTTGTGATATATCGGTGGTGTCATTCATTGGCTGTTTATAGGCTGGAATTCATCTGCCATGTGCTTTCAAAAAACGCATAAAATATGAATGTATCTAATGTGTGGCCGGTTTGAAGCCAGAACTGAAAACCATTTGCTGCTGATCCTTAAAGTCGTCCTATTCTTGGCAGCTAAAAGAGGCAGTCCCTAAAATCGAAGATCAAACAGCATCAACCAGTATAGTCTTCAAAAATAATTTTATTTTTAGTTGTAATTTTAGTGCGACCAGTTTGGTTTATAGTTTTTTAATTTTTGTATTTTTTTTTCTGTACACAGTTGGCTAATTTGCTTCTAAATGGTCCTTCAAACTATTTAAATCATGCGTGTAGTTTTTTAATTTATTTTTTTATTAAGAATTTTTAATACTGTATGGAAGACTAAAAAAAAAATTACAAAAATTTGCTAAAGGGACTGCCTCTTTAAAGGGCCTTAAGGAAAACCTACCTATATTACCTTATTTTTCTCTTTTTTCTTTTTTTTATGCATTCATCAAAGTATCTTCCCAGATCTTGGCCTCAGCCCCGAAAAAAAAAATGTAATGAAATTAAAAAAGTACACAAAAAAAAACAACAATCTGCTCCACAAGATAGGGGGCGCTCATTGCTGTTATTGTCATTTTATTTTCTTAAGTGGTGTCTGTGTTTTTTTGTCTTGAAACTTAAAAGTGTTGTTGATTACTTAAGAAGACAAGCAAAGGGGAAAGAAAAAAAAAAAAGATTACAACCACAAACACATCTGCTATTTTTGGCTCTAACACTCTCTAAGTTGAACATTTTGTTAAGCATTTCCTTCCAGTGGGGGTCAATGGTTTTTGGAAATTGGGTGTTAATGGAAGTGGCCATTTTGTGTGGTGAACCAATCATCAGGAGAACTTAAGCTAAGGTAGGGCTTCTCTTAACGTGTAAATCTAAGTCTAAACTCCACCTCATTCTGTCCCGTTAAAGGGGTTGTACAAGAAACCACAAAAAGGGAGTCCTTTTTTTAAAAAAAAACACTGCCACACTTAGTAATGGGCTTTGTATGGTATGGGAGCTTAGGCTCCTCTAAGCTGTAATACCAGTCATGGTCTATGGACAATTTAAAGAGTCCCTTTTTTAAATTGGCTATTGACAAGAATTTTTGTTCCATTGGTTGGGAAAATTCTTTAGAGAGATCCCATGAAGGCTCAATCTTTGAGTCAGTGTGTCTTCAGCCAATTGACGTGACTATTTTTGGTCTCTACTTCTTCCTTGGAGAACAACCCAGGGTGACCCCCCCCCCCCCAAAGCCTTTCCATCTGCTAGAACTAATACCGCCACTTCATTTCTCAGGGTTCAGTGATCGGAAAACTGCTGCTCAACCATGACAATTGGCTCAACAATCAAAATGGCTTCCTCCAAAGTTGCGTGGGAATTTTTTTTCTGATTGTAAAGCTCCGATGGGACATCTGGAAGAAAGAACCTTTGATTTGCATGTGGCATAATTCACACTACAAAAAATAGAGAAATAATTATATACAAGATAAAGCCCACTGCCTTACAGTACACTTAGGAAAGGAGGTGCTCGGGGAAGTTCTCAGCACATTCTGCGCACAATTGGGCATTAGCTAACAGTTATCTGCTGTATCACACCGACTCAGTCCTGTAAGTCTCGCTTGCTGCTGATCTAAACAGAGCCTCTCCTTTAACTACGTATATACAGATCTATATATATATTACAAAGAAGAATAAATTTTAAGAAAATCTTTGCTTTGTCGGTGTGGTTTTTGGTTCTTTCCTTTTTTTTTTGCACTTTTTTTTACTTTTCTGTTTTAGCTTGCAATTTTTTATATTTTGCCAGCAAACTGTTTCCCATATTGCTTCCCTTTTCCATCACATTATACAAGGCTAATACAGGGGTTACGACCACCACCCTGCTATCCAGCAGTGGTGGTCGTACTTTCATACTATAGGAAAAAGCGCCAGCCTACACGCACACCCGCAGTCCCAGCCAGCAGAGAGGCTGGTGTTTTTTCTTTTAGTGTGCAAGCACGGCCACCGCTGCTGGATTGCAGGGTGGTCGTAACCATGGAAACAAGCGGTGTATAATGTGATGGAAAAATGAATCCAGCCAGCAAAGGAAGCAATATGGACAATCACAATACATTAGTAAGTGCCTTGTATTAACTTTCTCTACATGACATGTGCCATTTGCTGAAGTGAGACAACACCATGAATTATGTAAACTACACCACACTACACATACAAGAAGGATAATAAAAGTGGAACATAGAAACACCTATTCACACAGCACCAGCAGTGCCGAACAAAGTGTAGCACAAATTACCTCCCCAGCAATACCAGACAAATACCCCAGTGCAGTATAAAATACTTCCCCAGCAGCTCAAAACAGATACCATAGTGCAGCACAAACTACCTTCCCAGTAGCGGTAAATACTACAATGCAGCACAAAAAATTACCTATACAGCGGTGGCAAACAAAGCAAATAATGCAGCAGAAGATACCCCTCAACTGAGTTGGATTTTTTGCAACCACAGTGTTGCGGTCGAAGCAACCTGTGAGTTGTGCAATCTCATAGTGCTGGTGCACTACATGTATCGTGGCCAAGATCACCTTCTACCCTAAATCTCCACTCATCAACAGCTTAAGGCTTCATGCACACAAACGTATTTTGTTTCCACGTCCGTTCCGTTTTTTTTTGCGGATAGGATGCGGACCCATTCATTTCAATGGGTCCGCAAAAAATACGGACAGCACACCGTGTGCTATCCGCATCAGTATGTCCGTTCCGTAGCCCCGCAAAAAAAATAGAACATGTCTTATTCTTGTACGTTTTGCGGACAAGGATAGGCATTCTTACAATGGATCTGCAAAAAACAAAAAACAAAAACAGAAACATGGATGCCATACGGAACGTCATCCGTTTTTTTTTGCAGATCCGCAATTTGCGGACCGCAAAACACATATGGTTGTGTGCATGTAGCCTAACAAACATAAAAACTATTGTGCCACCAGTTCAATGATAAACTCAGTTGGGCATGCAATTTCTGAGCAGCACATCATGTCTGAGTAACGGAATACAGTCACAGGTGTACAAAGACAGCAGGGGGGCTCTGTGCAAGGACAGTATATGGGTTCGTTGATCCAAATTAGTTTATTACAGAGTACCCCTTATGCCATTCTAATAATCCACAAGTAATTATAAGCTATGAACTATATGTTATTCACTGTTGTTTTAACACACTTTGCATAAATCAGTGGTAAAGATGAATATAAGAAACTTTGTAATATATCTTATTAGAGAAAGATGTATTTTTCTGCCTCTAGCAGCTCATTTTTCTCGCTCACTGCAGCTTACTTCTCCCCTCTACATTGTCTTTTATGGGCAGCATGTAATCAGGTCCTTCAAGGAGCTGACAGTCTGTCTAATCTCTTAAAGGGGTTGTCTCATAATAGACAATGGGGGAATATGGATATGCCCCCATTGTTTTATAGGTGTGGGTCCCACCGCTGGGACCCGCACCTATATCCAGAACGGAGCCCCACAAGGTGGTGGCTGGAGGACTCCGGTTCGGCCACCACCAAGCCGGCTCACCATAGAAGTGAATGGTAGTGCACCGCGAATGCACGGCCCCCCGCTCCGATTAATTTCTATGGGGCCGACGGAAATAGCTGAGCCAGTGTGCGGGACCCACACCTATAAGACAATAGTGATATGCTCCCATTTCGATGATGAGACAACCCCTTTAATGTTAGTGTAAGATGGGGAGAAAGAGACATTTTTCTCTGATAAGATATATTACAAAACTTATTATTCACTTGCTGAACTGTCCACAAAAAAAACGGATCCGCATTTTTGCAGACAGCATACCGCCGTCTGAATGAGCTTTTAAAGGGGTTGTGTCATCTCAGACAATGGGGGCATATCACATATTACCTCTGTGACCTGCATCTTTCTTGTAAACGAAGCTGGTAAAGTTCCGGAGGGCGCACCACACATGTGCGGCTGCCCTCCATTAATTTCTATGGGGTCGTTGAAAACAGCTGAGTGCTGGCTCTGCTATCTTCTTCAGCCCAATAATAATTAATGGGAGCAGTTGCCTCGGAAGTGCGGTGCGCTCCGATTAATTTCTATGGGGATTCCGAAAATAGCCAAGCACACATCGGCGGGCCAATTAGAAGGCTTGGTGGTGGCTGGACCCGGCACCGCTGGCCACCACTTTGCCGACCTCGTGTTTCATTTTAGAAATCTTCTGGGACCCGCACATATCAGAAAATAGGGGGCATATCCTAGCGATATGCGCCCATTGTCTGAGATGGGAATACCCTTTTGAGAGGATGTTGACTGTTGATGAGGACTGACTATTGACCCTGTGGAGAAATTTCCTGGTGAGCTGACACCCATATGGTCACCCGAGCCCTCCGCCAGTCGGGTACATAACATTCTAATGCTCTCACCATTAATTTTGGAGCATCAGATACTTAATAACTTGACCAACAGCCGCGGGTGCCCTTCCTCAAGATGGTCATATAGTTGACCAATGTGGCGAGGACGACAGTATTTTGTGCTGCACTTGCGATATTTGGTTCCTCAGGGGCGGTATTTTGTTCTGCACTATGATATTGCTGGCCCTGCCTTCTTTGTCTTTGCCTACTTATTCTGGCCCTGTCTACTTGTGTTGACCCATCTTATGTCACTCTGGACCCTCCTACAACATGGCCCACTTTTAGGTTTATTTTCCAGGTCTATTCCTGAAGTTTGGTTTGGGTGTCTGTGTTTAGATGATCTGGTCAGGGGGCTGCATTAATTTTTGGGTATGATGAAGGAGGGTGTCATGTACTATTTGGGATTGAAATGCCATAGGCTGAGGGCATGGCCTATATAAATGGGTGGGACATGAACAAGGCAGACATAGCAGAGCTGGAGAGGGTTCAGTAATAACTGGAATGGGTGGACTACAGGACCCAGAAAGATTATCAAAATTAGGGTTATTAACTTTAGAAAAAAGACGACTGAGGGGAGATCTAATAACTATGTATAAATATATCAGAGGTCAGTACAGAGATCTCTCCCACGATCTATTTATCCCGAGGACTGTGACTGTGACGAGGGGACATCCTCTGCGTCTGGAGGAAAGAAGATTTGTACACAAACATAGAAGAGGATTCTTTACGGTAAGAGCAGTGAGACTATGGAACTCTCTGCCTGAGGAGGTGGTGATGGTAAGTTCACTAAAAGAGTTCAAGAGGGTCCTGGATGTATTTCTGGAGGGTAATAATATTACAGGTTATAGTTACTAGAGAGGGGTCGTTGATCCAGGGAGTAATTCTGATGCCTGATTGGAGTCGGGGAGTAATTTTTTTTCCCTAAAGTGAGGAAAATTGGCTTCTACCTCACAGGGTTTTTTTGCCTTCCTCTGGATCAACTTGTAGGATAACTGAACTGGATGGACGGATGTCTTTTTTCGGCCTTATAAACTGTTACTATAAGGCCAAAAATTCTGTGGAGCACTTCACGTTTCTCCTTTCAAAAACTCCCTGATGTATCTTTGTAAAAGTTGAAAAGCACGCCATCAGTGGTCTTTGAGGGGTTAATCAATCCATAAATTCCCTTTGACCTGCACTTGGTTTGTGGGGTTCTCACCAGTACAATGTAATAACACAGCGGGCCGGGAACGTCAGCCCCAGCAGTAATGATAGTGCAGCCGCTTTATGTCACGCCGTCTTCCAGCGAGCTACAGTACACGCGCTGACACCCCTCCCATTAGCGGCAACCGCTCTGACTTCTTGTATCTTCATTGTCATTGCAGACCCCCACGATCCTCCTGACATCCCGCCATCCATTCTCTCTACTGTGCGGATAATTATAGTTATGGTATTTTTCTTTCTTCCGCACGGTTGCATGACATTTGCTGGCAAAGAATTGTGCGGCTGCTATTTGTGCCTTCGGATAAGAGCCTCCCCTGCAGCCATCACTGGTTCTCTGGTTAACCCTGTGAGACCCAGGTTCACACAAATACTGCATTGCTGGGTTCTAGAATTTTGTATTTCTTTTTTTGTCATTTTATATGTATATTAAAAGGAATTCTCACAACAATCCGTTCCGTGGCCCGACAAAAAAATAGAACATGTCCTGTTCTTGTCTGTTTAGCGGACAATAGCCATTTCTGTTATGGACGGCCCTTTCCGTTCCACAAACACGGCGCAGTTGTGTGAATGTAGCCTAAGGCTGGGTTCACGGCACGTTTTTGCCATCCTTTTAACGTACACAAAAAACGTATACATTATACGGATGCCCTCACAATAGTGTTCTATTGAAAAAAAAAAGTATATGTTAAAATTTACTTTTTTTTTACCAGTCTCTTAACTTCAAAGCCCATAATGAGGAGGAATTTAACCCCTTTGTGACGCATCCATTTTGCGTTTTTGTTTTTCACTCCCTACCTTCCCGGAGCCATAATCTTTTTTGTTTTTTCCGTTCACATAGCGGTACGAGGGCTTGATTTTTTGCGGGACAAGTTGCACTTTCTAATGGCGCCATTTAATAATGTGTAGAATGTAGTGGGAAGCTGGAAAAAAAATCCAAATGGGTTTTGTTTTTACGGCGTTCACTATGCGGTAAAACTGACTTGCGCTCTTCATTCTCCAGGACAGTAGGATTACGGCAATACCACATATGTATCCATTTTAATACTGAAAAAATTTTTTATTTTTTTTATTTTTATCGCCACATTCTGACCCCCATAACTTTTGTTATGGTTAACGGTATGTCTACAGAGATGTGTGGGGGGCTCATTTTTTTGCAGAACGATCTGTTGTTTTGGTTAATACCATTTTGGGGTGTGTATGATTTTTTTGATCACTTTTTATTCAATTTTTTCTGACGTAAACTGGTAAAAAAAAATGTTTGTTTTTTTTATTTATTATTTTTAATTACGCCCACACTGTTTGAGATGAGACTTAATATTTCAATAGTATGGGCATTTTCCTGATGCCCATGATGTTGATTTTTTTTTTATTTAAGTATTTTGATTCTGGGGAAGGGGGGGGGGGATTTTTATCTTTTTTTTAAATATTTTTTTTAAAAACTTTTTTCTACTTTTTTTTAAGTCGCCAAGTTGAACTTAAAATGCAATCATCAGATTGCAATTTGTGTAGGGTAATGGAATTTATCTCCATTATTTTATACAGAAATAGGTAAATTGCAATTCAGTGCTGCCACCTGCTGGCCTGAATTGTACTATACACGTTATGAGCCTGGAAGCCTAGTACAAGTTGAGGCTTATTACTGCAGTGGAATGCCTTCCCCAATCTCCGCCAAGGGGTGGAGTTTCTGCTCATGAAGCATGCTTCCAGCTTCTCAGATGCCATGGTCACATTTGGCCATGGAATCTGAGAGGTTAAATATTCGCAACAGGCATTACTGTCGCGGACATCAGCTGCGGGTGTCTGCTATAAAAAAAACCAGCAGGCACCTACTAGCTGTGGCACTCGGGCGCCATGTTTAAAGACGCAACATCTGCTGTACAGGTACAGTGGATGTTGTGAAGTGGTTAAATGAATAAAATACAAGCTATACTGAATATTTTCCCATAAAACTATATATCAATCTGCTCAGCTCCTCCTGCTCTATAACCTGCTGCTTGTAGCTTACACTGCATTTTCATGGTGACTGGTTCCCTTTAAATATTGCAGCCACTGAGCCCTCCTTTTCAGCTTGTGCTGTGTGCACTGAGGGTCAACAGTCATTCCATCAGTTGGAAGGATTACAATAAAAGGAATCACCTTTTATAAAGCTGCAGGCAGATCTCCCAGGATGCACCAGTGACAATAAGTGTTGGACACATCTCACCTCCTCCTCCCTCCTGCAGCACAGCAACTTCTGCACGTTACAGAGCATGCTCACTACACTCACCGAGTCAGTTTCTGAGTTTTGTCATGTCCAGGTACCTGGCCATAGACCTTACAGGGAAATTTCCTGGTGGGCCGATGAACAGGGGGCTGCCTGAGCCCTCCTCATGGCCGACCCATGGAAGTTTTTGGGGATGTATTTTGTGATGGACTGTGGTATTTGGCTCTGTTGGGGTGGTACAATGTGCCACAATATGGTATTCCTGGCCCTGCCTTCCATCAATTTGGACCCAACTACAAAATGAGTCCACTTTTAGTATTTTTTCCAGGGCCACTTTAAGTTCCCAGTCCGCCCCTGATGGAAGTTCATGGTATTCTAGGTATGTATGGTTTACAAAATCCAACCAAGAATGGGATATGCAAGGGTCCGGTGTGACTGCAACCTAAAGACATATTGTACCTGAAGGCAACCCAAAATGTGCAAATATAGGGTTTACCCTTTAACAAAACACTTCAGCCTTTAACACTGACCTGACTGTGTAATCTTGTCCTAGTACACAGCGTCAAGAGTACTGGGACCAGCCGGACATAATGTCATAGCCACTGGGTACATAGGGTCATTGAGTAATCCAGCTCCCTTTGGAAAATGGCGCCAGTCAAAAAAATGTCATGAGGTCTTTATTGCTAAATGTCCCCTATTCATAAAACTGGGGGGAGGTGTCATGTATGTTCCCTGAGAACTAAAAAATAGATAAAAATTACACTTACCGGTAATTGGTTTTTCCTTAGCCTCCACAGTGGCATGATAGGAGGATTCCCCACCCCCCAGGGACAGGAAACAACTCTTACCTCTCCTCTTACCTCTCCAGTTAATATCAAAGAACCTTGTAGGATGCAAACATAAGAGTTTATTAAACAGAAAGTTATGAAATAACATACCATATCCAGAAACACATTACTTGGTCAATCAGAACGGCAGTATAAAAAAATTATATAGGGAGGGAAATATGTGCCGCTGTGGAGGCTAAGGAAAAACCAATTACCGGTAAGTGTAATTTTTATCTTTCCCTACACCTCCACAGCGGCATGATAGGAGGATTAACAGAGAAATCACAACTAGGGGGGGACAACTGCAGACAACACTTTGCGTCCAAAAGACAGCTCTGAATTAACCGCAATGTCTAGTTTGTAATGTTTGTAGAAGGTACTCGGAGAGGACCATGTCGCTGCTCTACAAATCTGCTCTATAGTGGCTGAGGCACCTTCAGCCCATGAGGCGGCTACTGCACGAGTGGAATGAGCCTTGAGACCCAGCGGAACATCGACCCCTTTCGCAGTATAGCATTCAGCTATAGCAGCCTTTATCCATCTGGCAATCGTCGCCTTGCTCGCACTGATGCCCTTATTCTTGCCTTGGAACTGAATAAGAAGATGATCCGACTTCCTAAAATTCTCCGTTTTCTGCAAGTAAAAAAGGACACATCTGCGAACATCTAGCATATGGAACTCCTTCTCTTTTTCAGTAGAGGGATTCTGGCAGAAAGAAGGAAGACAAATCTCTTGCAGACAGTTAAATTTAGAAACTACTTTGGGAAGAAAGGAAGGATGATGTTTAAGGGTAATACGGTCCTGCAGAATAGACAGATAGGGAGGCCTACAGGATAGCGCTTGTAATTCTCCAATCCTTCTGGCCGAGGTTATGGCCAACAAAAAAACGGTTTTTAACGTCAGAAATTTCAGAGAAATGTTTTCTAAAGGTTCAAATGGAGAGAAAGGCAGAGATGACAGAACTAGATTAAGATCCCAAGGAGGAACAGAAAGGGAACAAAAGGGGGAAAGTCTAGAGGCCCCCTTAAGAAAACGTTTAATAAGAGGAATTTCTGACACCCTGCAATCTAAAAAGACAGATAACGCTGCAATCTGAACCCTGAGAGTAGACACTTTTAACCCTTTGTCTAGACCTGCCTGCAAAAAATCAAGAATAACACTGATATTTGGCTCACCCAACAGATCCCACTTATCTTTAGCAAAATTTAAAAATGCTTTCCACATTCTCTGATATATTTTTGATGTCATGGGTTTGCGACTTAATAACAGGGTGGATATTACCTTGCTAGAGAGGCCACGACGGGTCAGCAGGGTGCGTTCAGTCGCCAGGCCGTAAGGTTCAGGCTGTGAATCGTTGGGTGTAGGACTGGTCCTTGGGACAGCAGGTCTGGGATGTCTGGAAGCTTCAGATAATCCCCTTTTGACATCTGTAACAAGAGGGGTAACCAGGCTCTCCTTGGCCAAAATGGAGCAATTAAGATCATTTCTGATTTCAACTCCCATGCTTTTGATATTATTCTGGGTAGCAGAGCGAATGGAGGAAACGCATAAAGGAGATCTTCTGGCCATGGTTGACTCAGAGTGTCCACCGCTAACGGATTGTCTTGTCTGGACAGAGAGAAAAACGCCGGGATCTGGCAGTTTTTTCTTGTTGCCATAAGATCTAAAACTGGTTTCCCCCATCTCTTGATCAAGCTTTTGAAAATGGTGGGATTCAGCCTCCATTCTCCCTCTCTTAGCTGCTGTCTGCTCAGATAATCCGCAATCTGATTCTCTGTGCCTTTTAGATGGACTGCCCTTAAAGAGGCCAGATTTCGTTCTGCCCAGTAAAAGATCTGAGCCGTCACCTCCTGCAAGGAATGGCATCTGGTACCCCCTTGTTTGTTTAGATATGCGACTACCGTGGAATTGTCTGACAATATCTTTACATGTTGTCTCTGTAGGTTTAGAGAAAAGGCAAGTAGGGCTTTCTGAACTGCTACTAGCTCCCGCATATTGGAAGATGCTCTGAGGTCTGCATCCCATATACCCTGGACTAATGCCTTTTCTAGATGGGCTCCCCATCCCTGAAGACTGGCGTCTATGGTGACTATAGTCTGGATTGGTCTCCAATGAACCCCTTTTTGCAAATTTTTTGAGACAATCCACCAGATTAAAGAATTCTTTACCTTCTGGGGAACTCTCACTTTCTTCTCTAGGGAGGTTTGTTGTTTGTCCCAGTTGTTCAACATAAAGTCCTGTAGGTCTCTTGTGTGGCTCTGGGCCCAGAGGACTGCTGGGATGGTGCAGGTGAGTAACCCCAACAACTTCATTATCTCCCTTAAAGACACTGAACGCCTGAAACGGAAGGAAGATACTTGCTGCTGGATAACTCTCAGCTTTTCCTGCGGAAGAAAAGACATCATTAGAGTTGAGTCTAATAGAATCCCCAGAAAATTTTTCTTCTGGCTGGGGATTAAATTCGATTTCTGATAATTTATGATCCAACCTAGATGTGATAAGGTTTTGCAGACTAGCTCTATGTGAGATTGAAGGATGTGTTCCTGTTGAGCAGAAATAAGAAAGTCGTCCAGATATGGGACAATCTGGATACCTTTCAGATGGAGGAAAGAGATAACTTCGGTCATGATTTTTGTAAATATACGGGGTGCGGCTGAGAGGCCAAAAGGGAGGACTTGAAATTGGAAATGTCTCACACTTCCATCCAGCCATAATGCCACTCTTAGGTATTTCTGAGAGCTTGCCTGGATTGGTATATGGTAGTAAGCATCGCTCAAATCCAGGGTGGCCATAAAACAAGCTTCTGTCAGTATACTTACTGTCGTCCTGATGGTTTCCATCTTGAACCTTTTGTACAGTAAGTGTTGGTTTAACCCTTTCAGGTTGAAAATGGTCCTGAACGTACCGTTGGGTTTTTTGATCAGAAACATCGGGGAGTAATATCCGGTTTTCTGCTCTGAGAGTGGAACTGGGATTAATACCTTCTTTAGAAGCAAGCTCCTTATCTCTGTTTCTAGGGTTTTTTGGGATGCAGGCCTGTCTATCACCATAAACCTCGAAGGAGGCTTGCTTGAAAATTCGAGCTTGTAGCCCGATTCTATCACCGCTCTGATCCATGGTGAATGGGAGATTTCCTTCCACTGGGGAAGAAAGAACTTCAATCTCCCTCCCACCGGGAGCCTGGCGTCATTGGGTCTGTCGACGCTCCTGGTTTGGATTAAACAAAAATCCTCTGCCTCTTGACTTAAACTGGGCTCTATCATAGGATCCTCTTCTCCTCTGATCAAAACGGCCTCTTTTTTGGGTCCGAAAGGACTGTCTTTGATGATAAACCTTGGCTTCTGTTGGGAAACCCTTCTTATCAGCAGCCTTTTTCTAATATGTCATCTAATCGTGATCCAAAGAGCCGATCTCCTTCGCAGGGTAGTGCGCATAACTTTGCCTTGGAACCTGGATCTCCATTGTATGATTTTAGCCACACAGTTCTTCTTGCTGAATTGGTTTGTGCGGCTGTCCTGGCTGCTAACTTGACTAAATCAGCAGAGGCGTCTGATAAGAAATCTGATGCTTGTTTTAACATCGGGATAGATGCCAAAATATCCTCTCTAGGTGTATCACTTGCCAGATGGCTTTCTAGCTGGGACATCCAGACACTCAGGGCCCTAGCGGTACAGGTTGCCGCAATACTTGGTCTTAGCATGGCAGTAGCGGTTTCCCAAGAACGTCTGAGAAACCCGTCAGCCTTCTTGTCCATTGGATCTCTTAATAATCCAGAGTCTTCAAATGGCAGAGAAGATTTTTTAGAAATCTTAGCCACTGGGGCATCCACTTTTGGCACATTATCCCACAAATTAGCATCATCCTCTGAAAAAGGGTATTTACGCTTAAATGATTTTGAAATATTGGCTCTTTTATCAGGGTCGTTCCATTCTTTCTGAATCATTTCCTTAATGGAGTTATGCATAGGAAATACTCGGTTCTTTTTTTCAGTTAAACCTTTAAACATCTGATCTTGCACCGATAAAGATTCTTTAACATCCTCCAATCCCATTGTGGAACGGACAGTTTTGAGCAAGCCCTCAGTATCTTCAGGCATGCAGAATGGGCGACCAGACTCATCTTCAGAGGCTGAGCCCTCAATCTCCCCTTCGTCTAATTCAGTGAGGTTTACTGATATTTCAGGGGTAGGCATATAAACCGCTTTGGAAGTGGATGGATGACATTCCTTCGGTTCTATCTGCGTCATACGCTTATTAACTGCCGATGAGACTTCAGATCTTATCATAGTTTTCAAATTATTCATAAATGACGGTGATTCTTCTGCCACAATCTTTTCTGTACATTTCTTGCAAACCGGTTTCTTATATGAAGAAGATAAATTTCTCTTGCATATGGCACAAGATCTTTTGGGCTCCTGCGCCTTTTCCCTAGGCTTTTGGGCCTAAACACACAATATTGCAAGAAATGAGCAAAAAGACCATAAACAAAACATCTTTTTACATACTCAGGAGAGGTAAGAAAAAAAGGGGCAAATACCGGGCTTGAGGCTCCAACAGGGACAGGGGTAGCAGGAGGATCGACAGCACCATCATACACATAAGAAGCATCCATCTTACCAGCTTCTGCAGATGCCCTCTCAGACTGGATTTTTAAATCTGCCGCCAAATTTTCCTGCCTCCGGCTTGTAGCTCTGCCCCCCGCTGACGTCACCCGGCCAGAAGCGACGCCGCCGGCCAGCCGCGAGGATAGAGGCAAAAGGGAATCCCTTGCCTCTCAGGGATTCCCGCCCTGAGCCGCCGCATACGGCACCCTGCTCCCGCTCCTGATCACGGGGATGCGGGGAACTTCACCCGGGGCCGCCTTAATCAGGACTTACGCCGGAGGCCTGGGGGAGGCTTAATCAGCACTTACCCCGCCAGGCCCTCATGCAGCTCCGTCTGCATGGATCTCTTTTTTTAAAAAGAAAACGCCGTCCATCGGCATGGAGGTCTCCCTTGCATCCCAAGGGACAGGAAACAACTGGAGAGGTAAGAGGAGGGGCAAGCTTTAAAGGTCTCTCGTTGTTTCCTGTCCCTGGGGGGTGGGGAATCCTCCTATCATGCCGCTGTGGAGGTGTAGGGAAAAATACAAATGTGACTGTTACTATGACAACCTTCCTATTCTATTATCTCAATGTCAACATGACGGAAATACTTTTCTCATCAACATCTACATAAAAGGCTTGTATTTCACGCCAGAGGTGACGGGATCATTACGTGAATAAATGGCTGACTTTCCTTAATTCACATTGAGCATGTTCTGTTACCAATTTCAGTAAATTACAATTATCCCAAAATAAAATCCTAAAAAAAAATCACCAGTAAAAAATAAGACTCAGGGCTCATTCAGACTGTATGAGTTCCGCAATTTTGCGGAACGGGTGCGGACCCATTCATTTTAAAAGACGTGTAGTCAAGAAAGCTAGAAATGACTTCTTGTCCGCAATTGCGGATAAGAATAGGCCTTGCTCTATCATAGTGCCTGTCCGCAAAATGCGGAATGCACACGGCCAGTATCCATGTTTTGTGGATCCGCAATTTGCGTACCACAAAAAACACTATGGCCGTATGAATGAGCCCTAGAAAGTGGTTTTCCAGGACTTAGATAATAATGGTCTATCCTCAGGATAGCTCATCAATATCAGGTTGGGGGGTGTCTAACTCCTGGCACCCCCCCACTGTATATTTTCTGATACCAAACTGCTATTCAGTTGGGGAGCTGGGTGTCAGCCCCTCTCCGTCAATCTGATATTGATGAGCTATCCTGAGGATAGTCCATCAATATCTAAGTTCTGGAAAACCTCTTTAAAGGGTTTCTGTCACCAGTTTTTTCGGTATGAATCAGGCTGACATTAGCACATCTCTAATGTCACCTGATTCCAAATATATATCTGTTTTATTTACTGGTGCCCCCATTTTTATATAAAATGAACTTTTATTTTATGCTAATAAGGCCTCTAGGTGCAAGGGGCGTTACCCCTGCTCCTAGAGGCTCTGTTGATTGACAGGACCAGGCAGAGAAGAAACACTCCATTCACCATAGCTTGCAAGGACCTTCAATGATGTCATGACCATGTGATCAGTCACATGGTTAGGATCACACAAACAGTCTGTCTCCTCCTAAACCATGTGACTGATCACATGGTCATGACATCATTGAAGGTCCTTGCAAGCTACAATGCCCAGAATACTCCATTCACTTCTATGGGAGATAAAAAAAAAAAAAAATCAGTCAAGTGAGCATACTGGGAGTTGTAGTTTCACAGCAGCTGGAGAGCGGAAGATTGCTGACCACTGATTTATACACAGGGCTCGATGATTGCTGTGTACAGAGATGCAGCGACGCAGCTTTCTGCTCCGGTCATATGATCGCTGGGGTCAGCAGCTCCGTGCAACCTCTCTGGGGGCTGAATTCCCCCTGTAGGGACTACTGTGTCAGCAATAAAAAAAAAATGTTAAGTGTCCCTCAAAAGTTTTATATGAGCTTATGGTAGGATACAAAGTGTAAATAAAATTCAAAAAAAATGTAAATTACAAAATGATTTTTTAAAAAAACCACCACATCACAGCTTTTAGTCTTACCACCAGAGACCATAACCCATACGCTCAATATAGCAAAAGAACCCTTATGGAAAGGAGAAAATATTTTAGTTGTACACTGAGCTATTAACAACAAAAAAATTATAAAAAACTGACTGATTTTTTCCCCAATTTGAATTTTCCACTTTTTTTTAAAAAAAATAAAAACTAAAAATAATAACGTAAAAATAAAGCCAAAATGTGTTACAGGAAAAAAAAGACACAAAAATGATTTATATAACCAAAACGGGGGAAAAAAAAAAAAAGTTATGGCTTTGAAATACAAATGTATGGAAAAAATGGAAAATACACCTGGTCAGGAAGGTGGGTAAATTGCCCGGTCTTGAACTGGTTAAAGGGATTTTTCAGGATTTTACTACTGATGACCTATCCTCAGTAGGTCCTACCGCTGGGACCCTCACTGATCGCAAGAACAGGGGCCCCATTCATTTCTATGGGAGTTCTGGAAATAGTGGAGCGCTATATCCGGAACTCCCATAGAAATGAATGGAGCGGCTGCGTGCATGTGTGACCGGCCACTCTGTTCTTTTCAGGGGGCTGCAGGGGGTATCGGGTCTCCATTCTCGCGATCAGTGGTGGTCACAGTGGTAGGCCCCCACCGATCTAATAGTTATCCCCTATGCTCTGGATAGGTTATAACTCCTAAAAACCGCAATACTCCTTTAAGTTCTGATAGATGCAGGTCCCACCCCAGGGCAAGAGCTTTTACCATTAAAGTCAATAGAAAGTTGGACATTCTTGCTCTCTCTCCATTGAAATCTATTGAAGTTATACCATTCACTCTTACATAACTTAAAGGGGTTATCCCATGAATAATGTAAAAAATGAAAATCAGACATCATATAGGACATGACAATCTCTTTCTAACAAAGCTAGAACCAGCCGTGTACCTCACATGGATCCAGAGATCTCCACATTCATTGCTCTGCTAGATTTACATCAAGCTGGCAGCTCAAGGGGAGTGTCTTTTCTACTGCAGCTCAGGAGGCGTGTCCATGCTCTTCCTATAACAGCTCAGGAGGCGTGTCTCAGCTCTGCCTATCACAGCTCAGGGGGCGTGTCTCATCTCTCCCTATCACAGCTCAGGAGGCAGTTGAAGGGTGAAACTGGGCATGTGCGGCCATCTCAGTGAGCAGGACAAATAAATAAGAAATTAAGTGGCGCTATACAAATACATTTTACTAAATATCTTACTGGCTATACAACATTTTTAATTACATGTAATTACAGAAGTATTCAGATCTGGGTGCTGGTTTGAAAACTGTAGAATATTTTTCGTGGGACAACCCCTTTAAGTGATTTCAATAAGGAAAGCGGCTAAGGCAATCATTCTTTCAAGTGCTGTACCCCTAAGTTGATGTGGTGACCAACAGAATCCAAGGGGCACTGTGCCCAGAAGAGTGCCACTGCCCATTGTTTTTGTCACTAAGTATATCAACAACCATATGAACACCTGTAGGGGATCTGAGGTAGTCTGAGACACATCCCCTGCCTCGTCATTGGTTAAGGCTGGTGCTTTCTTTACTCCCGCCTGTAGCAATGCCTCCTCTGATTGGCTGTTGTGTATAAACGTGAAAAAAAAAAAACATTTTCAATTGCAGAAGAGGATTTGGGTGTAGATTTGTGTTTATTGGTTTCTCCATCCATGTATGATCAGCATGAAAAACTTACAGAACCGAATCCAGGCTCTTCCCCAAAAAGAGAGGTTTCCATGAATGGCAGACTGCTCATGTAGCTTTGTGACAAAACATAACAGATATTCAGTCCTTACAATACAAGTCCGTGTGTCCGTCCCTCACATCAAAACTCAGGAACCATACAAAATTCTAAACATAAAAAAGCAAAAAGAATAAAAATATATGTCCAGTTTCATTTTGGAGGATCTGTATTGATTCCATATTTCTCTTTTAGAAGCTTGAGTTGTTCCTCTTTCTTCTTGGTGTCCATTTTCTGGAACGCCTGAAAAATGAGAAAAGAGGATTATTAATACTGAACCACTACTAAAGTTGTGTTCACACACAGGATTTGTGGCAGATTTTCCTGCGGGTTTTTCAGCTAAAGTCGGAAGTGGATGCGGCAGGAAGAAGTATACGTCCTCCTTTTATATTTCCAATTCCTTTTGAATCCACTCTGGCTTAAAAACCTGCAGGAGAATCTGCCTCAAATCTTCCTCCGAAAAAAATCAGTGTGAACCTACCCTTACTGCCAGAATCCCTCTCACATTATATCCCAGGGGTAGGCAACCTCTGGCACTCCAGCTGTTGTGAGACTACAACTCCCAACATGCATACTTGCTCTGCTCTTCTAAGAGCTCACATAGAAATAAATGGGGCATGCTGGGAATTGTAGTTTCACAACAGCTGGCGTGCCAAAGGTTGCTGATCCCCGTTATTGCCGATCGCTGAGGGTCCCAGCAAGACAACACTTTGGGGGTCATTTATCAAACCGGTGTAAAGTAGAACTGGCTTAGTTGCCCATAGCAACCAATCAGATTCCTCCTTTCATTTTTCACAGCTCCTTTGGAAAATGAAAGGAGGAATCTGATTGGTTGCTATGGGCAACTAAGCCAGTTCTACTTTACAACGGTTTGATAAATGACCCCATTTGTGTTCAGCTTGTTTTATACAGACCCTTCTAACAAGCGGGGATGGCCCAAAGCAGTGAAACCTTAAAACCGCTGTATCAAATAAAAGATTTTACAACTTTCTAATATACATTGGGGGGGGGGGGGAAATTACTTAACCCAATTACACCAGTTTGCATATGAAATGTGCAATTTTTTGCACTAGCCACATTCTGCGCTAAAATTTCTGCCTTTTTTTTTTGCTATTCTGTGCTTTTCTCATCACTGTTTACGACTAGTTTCATACCTGCGGCTGCCTACCGGAGTTACCCGGATCCAGCATTGCCGCCAGCCCACTGGACTCTATTGACTATAATGGGGTCCAGCAGAGATCTGACTGGCAAATATGCCGGAAATCAGCCAGGGAAAAAACCACAGCACACAGCATTTTTTGTCCGGCCAATTCCCAGCATTCTCTGCGGAAACTGCCTTCTGGAACAGCCAGACGTGAGCGTGAAAGTAGCCGCCTATGAGTTATTAGAAAAGTGGGCCGTATTGAGCAGGAGGAAATGCAGAGTCCAATGCTCGACGGATTTACCATAATTTACACCAGAAATTGTGGCAAGTAAAGGCGCAGAATCTACGTTAATCTAGGTTTTTTTCTGTAATGGTTGTCTTTTTTGTTTGGCGAGATTCTGGATTAACCAACAAATAGACAGGCAGATTATCAGGATGATGGCAGTCTTGCAGGACAGAACATACCCTGTTTGCATTGTAGTACAGAACCACCAGGTATCGGTTACACACGTTGAAGCCGGAGAGATGATCGCAGGCGTTCTTGGCGTCAAAGATGTCTTCATATACGACGTATGCTGTACCCCTGGTCTCCGGGGTGTTCCCGCTGCGAGATACAGAAAACAGATTAAGAGAATTAGGTTGTTTGCAGCATTACCAAAAAGTAAGTGATAGCGGGATCCTCAAGAGTAGAGCTGCTCCACTAGAATAGAGTGTGTGCTTGTGGAATCTCTCTATATACATTGTAATGGCCTCCCAGTATAATGCCCCTTTCACACGAGCGGGAGACTCGCATGTCTCCCGCAACGCATCTACAGGGCTGGACTCCGGCACTGACTGGGATCGCATATAATGCTCTGCGATCCCACTCAGTGCCGGAGTCCAGCCCTGTAGATGCGTTGCGGGAGACATGCGAGTCTCCCGCTCGTGTGAAAGGGGCATAAGAGTGGTCTTATGTAGAGATGTAAGGGATCTATGAGGTGTACATAAAACATCTTACCTGATCTCCTAATACACCCCCAATACTATCCCCGTCATCCTGCACCGCCTGTGGGGGTGGGGGGGGGCCGTGGTGAGGATGTAGAACATCACGTTCTGGTTGGTGGGGTGTATGCTGGTAAGATGCACCCATCCTAATTGCTTCTGGTCCGGCAGCATTGTAATGAAGCATATAAAATGTTAACCCCCCCAATACCAAACTACAGTTCATATACAAGGGACTCCCCATGTTACTAAGTGTGCGCAGTAAAATCCTTGCTTGGTTCTGAAATCCTCCACATTTCATGTCTAGCTCTGATTATTGCATTTTCCCGAGCGTCCATATACAATTTGCACGAGGAAAACACATTTTCAAGTTCACTTGATTTCTTTAATGCGGTTTCTTGGAAACGTTACAGGCGGCGACAGCTAAAACCCCATCGCTCGTGGCATCTGTCTGAGCTGGTGAAGCAGCGGCTTAATGTAATGGATAATTCTGATGCAGGTTCCTGTAACGTCCCCTCAGGAGCAGCCATTATGTCACTTCCAGTAACTGGAAACGAATTCCCAGAGGACGCAACTGGTATTACAGGGGGGGGCGGCAAAACATTCGGTGACGCACTAGGTCGGGTTGGCACGTCCCTGTTTGCCAGGTGTCACTGGCTCCTAGACCTGGATGAAGGTGGCCATGGAGATGAGCTGCAATGCCAGACACAACCCATGGATAGGTGAGGGGCTATTCTGTGGAATAAAGCAGCCATGTTTTTCTAACCCTGGACAACCCCTTTAACACCGCAGCCGACACTCTGCACAGCCATACTTTCAGATATGTTTTTGTTTTCTCATGGCAAGAACTCTACACCTCCCACAACGCACCACAGCACAGCATGCTTTACACCAGGGTTAAGCAACGTTCGGCACTCCAGATGCTGTGAAACTACAACTCCCAGCATGCACAGTTGCTGACCTGTTCTTGTAACTCCCAAAAAATTGAAAGGAGGATTCTGGGAGTTGTAGTTTCGGAACAGCTGGCGTGCCGGAGGTTGCTAAGCCCTGCTCTACACAGTGAGCCAGCAGGAGGCAGCAGAGAGTCAAGAACTGGAGCAAGAGAGATCTTAACCCTTTACCTATTTGCTAGAGCCGTAATCATAAAGAGACGATATGTGGTTTATACCGCACAGTAAACAGAATGACAAAAAAAAACGGCAGAAATGATGTTATTTTCTACCTCCTCCCAAAATGATGTAAATGAAAAGTAATTCTTACGCACAGCTGCATCTGAACCTCATGCCACCTCTTCTAAGTCTGAACTGGCTGATAACGGGAGGCAATAAAATACACTCAATATTAAAGATGATTTTTTTGGCATTGCACTGCTAGAGGCGCAGTATGGTGGTAGTGTACCCGCAGTGTGAATCTCTAATGCTACGTACATGGAGAGTGGTGACAATGTGACATGAGCCCGCGGTATGAAGCAGGCCCCAATGATATAAAGGACCCCACAGCGAACAAGGAATTTGCCAGCATGTCGTCATGGCTCCTTCTACAAGATATGAAATGGAGTTTTATGATGACTCTTTAAGGCCCCATTCAAACAACCGTGTTTCTCGGCCGTATACGGGCCTGTGCTGCCGCAGAGGACGGGAGCACATAGCGTCATTGGTTGCTATGATGCCGTGCGCTTCCTGAGGCCGCCGCCATAGCAACCAATGACGCCGTGCGCTCCCGTCCTCTGGGGCAGCACAGGCCGGGCTTTCATGGCCCGTATACGGCCGAGAAACACGGTCGTCTGAATGGGGCCTAAGAGGTCGTCCCAGAATGAAAACCTATCGTCTACCCATGGGACATAAGGCAAGTGTTCGATCACGAAGTGTCCAACGAGCAGGCGCACTGCAGCTCCACTCAAAGTCTATGGGACTGACGGAGACGGGGGAATGAGAGCACCAGAAACATATCCCTCCTGATCCTGTGGAGAGACCGCAAGCTGTCATTCTGGGAAAAGGCCATTAATCACTGTAGTGTGAAAAGTTGTGCAATTTTCTACTAGGCCTGGGTGATTAAGAAAATTAATTTGTCCTTTTTAAAAAAAAAAAATTATAATAAAAAATGTCATACTAAATTTTTTTCTTCCGGAGCGCTGTATCAGTGCAGGCTGTGTAGTCTCTTCAGACCCCGCTGGTATAGTGTGAAGCACCGCAGGAGTCCGGCATTCGGACGACACAATAAACACTCCACTGCAGGGTCACAGGCTGTTCATCACTGCGTCATCACGGCCACCGCCATCTATACTACTGTGCTGTGCCCGAGGATCAACATCTTACTGCACCTGTGTACGGCGCCTCCAAGTGGTGAGAGAGAAAGAGTTCACCCCCTCCATATACAATGCCTCCCACAGGACTAACTAGACTGTAAACTGTAGCAATGCCTCAGCTGTGTGGTGTATGAGCAGAGCTTTTAAAAACAACGAGGGATTGAAATACAAGGGATGTTACACAACGTTTCAGAACGAAAGGGGGTTTTCTGGTTCCAAAAGAAAATCTGACAACTCAGGAGACTGATAACTTATCTGACTGATCCTCACCACCGCTCCGGTTCTTCTGGCAGGGATCCGTTTTCCTGCCTGCAGCGATCAGGTTATGTCGACAACATGTGACCACTGCAGTAAATCACTGTCCTCTACTGTGCACCACTGAGGCCACTGATTGGCTGCAGCAGTCACGGGTTGTTGATGTAACATCACCGCTGAAATAGGGAAAACAGACGCCTGCTGAAAGAACCGGAGCGGCAGTACAGGACTGGTCAGGTAAGTAATCGTCTAGACAACCCCTTTAACCCTTTCACCCCCGGAGGTTTTTTCGGTTATGCATTTTCGTTTTGCGCTCCCTGCCTTCAAACAGCCATAACTCTTTTATTTTTCTGTTCACATAGCTGTATGAGGGCTTGTTTTTTGCGGGACAAGTTGTACTTTCCAACGCCACCATTTAATATTGCATATGGTGTAGTGGGAAGCGGGAAAATAATTCCAAAATCGGGTGAAATTGCAAAAAAAACGCTATTCCGCTACAGTTCTACGGGTTTCTTATTTACAGCGCTCGATGTGCATTAAAACTGACCGGTTACTTTCATTCTACTGGTCAGTACGAATCCGGCAATACCTAATATGTATAGTTTTTCCTGCATTTAGAGATTAGTGATAAAATAATTGGAAAGTTGCCCTTTTTTTTTTTTTTCCTTGTCATATCTTGACCCCTATAACATTTTGGTATTTATGTGTACGGAGCTGTATGGGGGCTCATTTTTTGCGGGGCGATCTGAAGTTTTTATTGATACCATTTTGGGGTGTGTATGACTTTTTGATCAGCTTTTATTTAATTTTGTTTTAGAAAAAAAAGCGACAAAAAACGGCGAATCGCCATTTGGACGCTTTTTTCCACCACACAATTCGCCGTATTGGAATTTTTTTTTATATATTTTAAAAGTACGGGCGTTTTCGGTCACGGTGATACCCATGATGTCTATATTTATTGTTATTTAGGTATTTATTTTTTCATTATACGGATTCATTATATCATTGAACTTTTATATATTTTTTATATATTTAACATTTTTTTATTTTTTTGTGATTATTTTAAAGCTCAAATATGAGCTGATATATTGTGTTTTTTTTTTCTTTATGAGCAATCAGGGATTTACTAGATGGAGTTAAATCCCAAAATTGCTCATTTCTTATCCTGGCCTGCCATCTAGTGGCCAGAATAACAATTGCAGTTTGAAAACTAATCCTCACCAGCGAGGATTACAGTTTTCATATGGTGTACAGACACCCCAACTGGCCACTCGGGGCGTCTGTACACCACCCGGAAGCGTAGGCTTCCGGGTTCAGACGCATCCTGATGCCGTGATCACGGCATCAGAGGGCCCAGGAAGACGCCGCCGATGGAGGTAAGTAGCGGCGAGTCTCTGCTGTTAGAAACAGCAGAGACTTGCCGGCCATGACGCCCGCCACACCCGCGAGTGGGCGTCATGTCCCCGCACCGCACCAGCGCCGTACATGTACGGCGCTGGTCGCAAAGAGGTTAAGTGTGAAGCCGTCAATGCTGCCCCTTCCTTGAACATGCAACAAGCCGAGAAGGCAGCGGAAGCCTCTAATAGAGCCGCAGCGCTGAGATCTGCTAACACTTACACCCTGATCTGCCGGATGGGGCCGTATTTCCCAAAGATGTCGTACATTTCCTCCCCAGTGATTTTATAAGGCAAGTTCCTGATGTACAAGATGCGGTTCACCTCCGGGGGTAAGCGAATCTGAAAGTAAGAGGACAACAGGCTGTCAACATAGGAATGATATGGTGGTACCGACATTACTGCTGTGCATATCAAAAGCCGCAGTGTTCTCAACGCTAATTATTCTTCTGGGATCCCTTAGACCAGGGATGCTCAATCTGCTGCAAAACTACAACTCCCAGCATGCCCTAATAGCTGTAGGCTGTCCAAGCATACTGGGAGTTGTAGTTTTATAACAGCTGGAGGGCCACAGGTTGGGCATCCCTGACTTAAACCATGAATCATTCCATTCAGCAATGCAGACTGTGGCCAATGGGAGGCGCAACCTGGCTGTCTGCACACTCCACATTCAATGTATCACTGCCATTCTGAGTACATAAAAGGGGTTGTCTGCTTTTTACTATTGATGACCTGTCCTCAAGATAGGTCATCAATATCAGATCAGTAGTGAAGCTGACTGCTGGCACCCCGCTGATCAGCTGTTTGAACCAGGGCTGTGGAGTCGGAGTCGTGGAGTCGGTATGAAATGGACCGACTGACTCCTAAAATATATAATGAATTAGTACATTTAGTTCAGTGCAATAAGTGCTGAATGTATTTTTATAAGAATTTGGGAACATGATGAAATGTCCTAGAAATGTCTGTTCTATTCCTGAACTAAGGATCTAGGCTTTCAGTTGAGATGACTGTGTGCTGCCCTTCATGTAGATGCTCAGAAGTGAAACTCCTCAGCTATAGATCAGAGGAAAAAGGCACTGGGAAGGAATGGCTGTACTCATCTCAGATCTGCTTGAGAGAACAGGATTAAAGGGGTTTTCTCACTACTTACCATGATTAGCTTTCTACATAAATGGCCAGTTAAAAGAAGACATTTTCTAAATACAGTGGTCAGTAGATTTTACTTTAATCATGAACTATAGACAGTTCAGCAGGTCTCTCACTGTACACAGGTTTCTATGGTAACCTGCAGACCAGAAAGACTGTTATCTGATTGGCTGAGAGCAGGAGTGACCTCAGTAAGCAAAATGGGTTGAGGACTGAGAAGGATGGCTTTACCTGTAATTGTGTTAAGCCCCTTTCACACCTGCGGCGCGGGGCTCCGGCAGACTGTTCCGGTGGGTGAACAGCCCGCCAGATCCGTGCTGCCGCAGGTGCACTTGTGGGGCCGGAACTGCGCTCATTCACTGTAATGGGGGCGGGCCGCGGATAAGGCCACAGCACGGCAACCCCTGCTGAGAGGCGGCTGGAATGAAAATACAACAGAACAGCCCTGCGCCTCAGGTGTGAAAGTAGCCTTAGAGATCACAATCTCCTGCTGTCAGAGTAAGTTAATATATGCTAATAACTGCTGGAGACCTCCCCCCGCCACAGCCTGAGGAGACAGTGTGAGTGCAAACTGCCTGTCAGCTAGTCAATCAATCTGCTGAGAAACCCCCTTTAAGGCAAGTACTTCTTCGTATATCTAAACTTTCAATAAACTGTGCATAAATCACTTGTCCAGTGCATGTTCTCTCTGGATGCTTTATGTTTCCTCTGAGCTCATGTGTGGAGAGGTTAGCTGCTCTCATTGCTTCTATCTGCTGCTGATGTAAAACACCTAGAGCCTTATGTATGAAAACTGTCTAGGTGGAGAAGTTTTTTTGTTGCCCATAGAAACCAATCAGAGCTCCCCTTTCATTTCATATAGTGCTCTGGAGAAATGAAAGGGGAGCTCTGATTGGTTGCTATGGGCAACAAAGAAAGTCTTAGACCTAGACAGTTTTCATACATCAGGCCCTTAGTGAGCTGTACCCAGAGAAGGCTGATACTGAAAGTGCAGAGTAAAGATATCTAGTAACACATATATTACAGACTCTTTTTGTCATGACAAATCTGTACTATTAATTTATGCAAAGTTTGTTTAAAGTTATCACTTAAACATGTGCCATGTATGAGGGAGGAGGAGTCAGGGGAAATTGCGGAGTTGGGGCTTTGGCTTACCGACTCCACAGCCCTGGTTTGAAGAGAAAGCAGCGCTCATACAAGCACTGACTTCTCTGCCTTGTTAGACAGAACCATCCCATAGAAGTGAATGGGGATGCCATGGTTGTAATTACACTGCTCACCACTGCAATTGTTTCAGTGAGCAGGTAAACAGAGCAGAGAAAGCAGAGCTCGTACAAGTGCCGCTTTCTCTTCAAACAGCTGATTGGCGGGAGTGCTGGGAGTCGGACCCACGCCGATCTGATCCGGATGGCCTATCCTGAGGATAGGTCTTCAATAGTAAAAAGCGGACAACCCCTTTTATAAGAGCCACAAGCACGCCAGCATTAGAGGGGAAGAGCACTGCACTGGTGCAAGGAAACCCTACTATTCAACAGAAAACTCCAGACTTTAACCCTGTGGAAGATTAGGCTTTTATTTTTTTTGTTCTGTTTTCATCTTTGATTTACCAGGGTAAATTTATTTTTATTTTTTATTTTATTTTTTTTGGGTGGTATGGGCGACACTTGTAATTAGACATCCGGTGACGACTACAGACCCCATCATCCTGTGTGATCTGCGGTTGTCAGAAATCCTGCCGGCCACTTTTTGTCTCTTATAGAAGTCCATATATGAAATCTGCACAGGTGCTGTCTTGCAGAAATTCTGCACCGATTTCGGTGTACTTCCATGCCAAAAACTATGTGTTACTTGCGTTTTTTGGTGCGTATTTGCTGCCGTTTGCCGCAGATCTCACCCTTGCATTGAAAAGGATGAAATCCACACAAAGGGCTGACATGCTGCGGATTTCACAATCTGCACGGCCGGTCAATTTCCACAGGGAACGGAAAAGCTTTGTGTATACCAGATATGTGAAATCTCATATACGCTGCGGGGTTTCCCGCACAGATAGCCAGAATGTTTTTCTATAGTTTTGCTACATTGTTTCAGCTCAGTTTCAGGGAGTTGTAGTTTCCCAACAGGGGAAGTTTCCGCACTAGAAAGAGGGGAGGGGGCAGGTCGAGGGCGCACACATTTACCTGCCCCCATATCTCCTATATCTACTCTGATCCTCGTTATCAACACAATGGGGGTTAGAGGACCTGGGTTCTCCCAATAGGAGTCATGTGTGCCTATGGCTGGAATACCCCTTTAAGGTCAGTAATGCAGCACTTGCCCTGAAAGGTATAACTATTACTCCAATACAGCAGGGTGGGACTACAGCTCCCAGCATTCCCTGAATGTGGTACCACACCAGCTGAGAAATTACAAGTCACTGACCGCTACTGGAGAAAACTATCTTCATCGCCAACCACATAGATATAGATATAGATATAGATATAGATATATATATATATATATATATATATATATATATAACACACAGTCGCATTACACAGCGTGTGTTCAATTACAACACCCGCTATACTACATGGAGTCCCCTCAGCCCCGAAGCTGAACTCCTTCCGGTAGCACTCACGTTAGCACGTTTTGCCGCTTGCATCGCCATGGTGACCGCTGTTAGAAGGAATGTCCCGGAGACGACGAGAAAAAAACGATTCTCGGCCAGCAGCCTGTAAGACCGGAAAAGGAAACTTGTGTTCGTGACGTCATCACAAAGCGCGAACACCCCCCCCCCCCCGTCGCACGAAGTCGCTCTCCATAGATGTCACGTGATTTCGCTATGCGGCGGCCATCTTTAATTTGGGCAACTGGTTTTTATTTTTTTTAAATTTCCATTGGATTTTTTCAGCAAAATTCTTTAATTCATGTGTTAATAACATGCTTTAAATCAAAACACAACTCCCACTGACGAACCATCTGGTGGTATCATGACCATGCACTCACATGAAGTAGCAACATAACCAGTATTAGGCCTTAGGGCTCATTCTGACAACCGTTTGAATGGGTCCGCATCCATTGTACAATTTTGTGGAAGGGGTGCAGACTTATTCATTTTAACGGGCAGGGTTGCCAACCAGAATTTTTCTTTTTTTCTGGACTACTTATCCCAAAATCACAGACAGCCAACATTTTTTACGGACAAATTGGAAAATCATAATAAATGGTAAATATTCTAAGTAATACATGTCTAGAAGGGCTCATGTACACGGCCGTATGTATTTTGCAGTCCGCAACGGATCCGCAAAAAATACGGATGACGTCCGTGTGCTTTCCGTATTTTGCGGAACGGAACAGTTGGCCCCTAATAGAACAGTACTATCCTTGTCCGTAATGCGGACAATAATAGGACATGTTTTATTTTTTTGCGGAACGGAAAAACAGACATACAGAAACGGAATGCACATGGAGTACCTTCTGTTTTTTTTTTTTGCAGACCCATTGAAATGAATGGTTCCGCATACGGTCCGCAAAAAAACGGAACGGACACGGAAAGAAAATACGTTCATGTGCATGAGCCCTAACTCAGTATACTGATTAGAACTCATTACCAGCATTTACTGGGAGCTGTAACATGATCATAATTACCACCAAAATAATCTAGTCAAATACCACCAGCCTAAAAAAAAATCATGGACATGTCTATTTTTTTTCACGGACACAGGATAAAAGTGACATATTTTTACGGACTGTCCAGAAATTTCTGTATGGTTGGCAACCCAGTTAACAGGGCTGCAAAAGATGCGGACAGCACACCGTGTATATAAAAGCATACACCTCAGAATGCACTTCAGTGAACTCAACATACATATAAGTGCATCTCAATAAACTAGAATATCATCAAAAAGTTGTTTTTTTCAGTAATTCAATTCAAAAAGTGAAACCCATATATTATACAGAGTCATTACAAACAGAGTGAACTTTTTCAAGTGTTTATTTCTGTTTATGTTGATGATTATGGCTTAAAGCCAAGAAAAGCCCAAAAGTTATTATCTCAGAAAATTAGAATATTATATTAGACCAACTGAAATTTTTTTTTTTAAACACAGAAATGTTGGCCAAATGAAAAGTCTGTACAGTAAATGCACTCAGTACTTGGTTGGGGCTCCTTTTGCATGAATGACTGCATCAATGCGGCGTGGCATGGAGGTGATCAGCCTGTGGCACTGCAGAGGTGTTATTGAGCCCAGGTTGATTTGATAGTGGTCTTCAGCTCGTCTGCATTGTTGGGTCTGGTGTCTCTCATCTTCCTCTTGACAATACCCTATAGATTCTCTATGGGGTTAAGGTCAGGCGAGTTTGCTGGTCAATCAAGCTCAGTGATACTGAGGTTATTATACCAGGTATTGGTACTGTTGGCAGTGTGGACAGGTGCCAAGTCCTGCTGGAAAATAAAAATTCCATCTCCAAAAAGCTTGTCGGCAGAGGGAGGCATGAAGTGCTCCAAAATCTCCTGGCAGACGGCTGCAGTGACTGTGGTCTTGATAAAACACAGTGGACCTACACCAGCAGATGACCTGGCTCCCCAAACCATCACTGATTGTGGAAACTTCACACTAGACCTCAAGCAGCTTGGATTGAGGCCTCTCCACTCTTCCTCCAGACTCTGGGACCTTGATTTCCAAATAAAATGCAAAAGTTACTGTCATCTGAGGACAACACCTTTGACCACTGAGCAACAGTCCAGTTCTTCTTCTCCTTAGCCCAGGTAAGACGCTTCTGGCGTTGTCTATTGGTCATGAGTGGCTTGACACATGAAATGCGACACTTGTAGCCCATGTCCTGGATACGTCTGTGTGTGGTGGCTCTTGAAGCACTGACTCCAGCAGCAGTCCACTCCTTGTGAATCTCCCCAAATTTAGGAAAGGCCTTTTCTTAACAATCCTATCAAGGCTGCTGTTCTCACTGTTGCTTGTGCACCTTTTTCTACCACCCTTTTTCCTTCCACAACTTTCCATTAATATGCTTTGATACAGCACTCTGTGAACAGCCAGCTTCTTTAGCAATGACCTTTTGTGGCTTACCCTCCTTGTGGAGTGTGTCAATGACAGCCTTCTGGACATCTGTCAAGTCAGCAGTCTTCCTCATGATTGTATTGCCTACGGAACCAGACTAAGGGAACTTTTTAAAGGCTTAGGAAGCCTTTGCAGGCGTTTTGGGTTAATTATTCTAATTTTCTAAGATAATGACTTTTGGGTTTTCTTTGGCTGTAAACCATAATCATCAACATTAACAGAAATAAACACTTGAAAAAGTTCACTCTGTTTGTAATGACTCTATATAATATATGTGTTTCGCTTTTTGAATTGAATTACTGAAAAAAAATTTTTTTGATGATATTCTAATTTATTGAGATGCACTTGTAGCAGAGATGGAGAGGGTTCAGAGAAGTAATAACTGGAATGGGTGGACTACAGTATCCAGAAAGATTATCAAAATTAGAGTTATTCCAGACCTCCCTAGTGTACCTTTTTTTGGAGGGACAGTCCCTACTTTTAACCCTAGTCCCTCTTTGCTCCTTAAATGTCCCTCTTTCTCATCTGAGGTATAGATTTGCATTATTACATTTTCAATATTGATCCAGGAAGTGTTTGTCTGGTTCATCTGTGTATATTAGAGCTGTTATCTGATGCACATTTTTAGATTTTAGAGATTTCTATATTCAGATAATTTTTGCGCTATTGCGTAAACATGTAGGAAACACACAATGAAACATAAGTGCCCCTTTTTGACCGTCCAAAAAGTTGGGAGGTATGTTATTCAGTTTAGAAAAAAAAGACGACTGAGGGGAGATCTAATAACTATGTATAAATATATCAGAGGTCAGTACAGAGATCTCTCCCATCATCTATTTATCCCCAGGACTGTGACTGTGACGAGGGGACATCCTCTGCGTCTGGAGGAAAGAAGGTTTGTACACAAACATAGAAGAGGATTCTTTACGGTAAGAGCAGTGAGACTATGGGTATACGCCCGGCCGTATACCCAATACTACGGCCGTCTGAATGTGGCCTAACAAATCATGTTACTAGAATGGGGAAAGAGTAGTATGCCATACTTATCAGTATACTTTTGTATCAGTACCCAAAAGCAAGAATGTAACCTACAGAGAAGAGGAAATAGAAATATTTGTGCCTCTTCTGTGTTTTGGGGCCGTCCGGTTTTTGGCTTACAAATACTGATGCATGGAGGCCCTGCTCATATCCCTACACCACTGAAGGAAGCACAGACTGGTTATTGGATTTGTGGTGCATCCCTCGGCTGAACTGGGACGTTGAGTATTGCTATATCTGAAAATGCATCTCTGCAGGGAGCTCCTGGAGCCAACCTAGTAATTCAGCCTCAGGAACTGTTGTAATTGTTCAAGGGTTATTCCCATCTTAGACAATGGGGGCATATCGCTAGGATATGACCCCATTGTCTTATAGGTGCGGATCCCACACCTATATTGAGAACAGATCCCCCAAAGTGAAGGAGGGCGCACTGCGCATGCGCAGCCGCCCTCCATTCATTTCTATGGGGCCGGTGAAAATAGCCGAGCACTGGCTCGGCTATTTCCATCGGCTACATAGAAATGAATAGGAGTGCGGTGCGCTCCCCATTAATTTCTATGGGAGCAGCGAGGAGCTGCGCCTGGTGGTGGCCGGATCCAGGAAACCTGGGGTCCTCCAGGCGTAGCGCTCCCCACTCCGTTCTCAATATAGATGCCCCCACCTATCAGACAATGGGCTTTGTCTTAGATGAGAATAGCCCTTTAAAGAACTGTATCAACATTTATTATACTCTCTTATTTAGCACTGACATATTCCCCAATGGGGCTTACATTCTAAGTACCCCATTTACCCATGGATAATATTTGCACTGAATAGCTCAGTAAAAACTGTTGGGGTCATTTATCAAACTAGAGTAAAGTAGAACTGGCTTAGTTGCCCATAGCAACCAATCAGATTCCACCTTTCATTTTTCACAGCTACTTTGGAAAAATGAAAGGTGGAATCTGATTGGTTGCTAAGAGCGACTTAGACAGTTTTCCTTATTCGATAAATCTCCAATTTCCACTGTTTAGACCTTTTCTGTTTGTCACCATTCAGCCACAACAAAGGCAACCATTTTTCATCAGGCAGGAGACCCTGACCAGAGTGTGTCCCAGGGGGAATATTACCATCAGGTGCACCCCCTCCTCAGTGCAAGGGAGCGCAGAACTGTGGAAGGCTTGTTTTCTTGTTAAAGGGGTTTATCCCATGACTAATGTAAGAAATGAAAATCAGACATCATATAGTACATGACAATCTCTTTCTAACAAAGCTAGAACCAGCCCTGTACCTCACATGGATCCAGAGATCTCCACATTCATTGCTCTTCTAGATTTATATCAAGCTGACAGCTCAAGGGGAGTGTCTTTTCTGCTGCAGCTCAGGAGCTGCCTCATTCAAATGAATGGAACTGATTTTCAGTCGTGGAATTTTCTACCACAAAATCTTCCGCGTGTGAAGGCACCCTTATATCAGCCCTACAGGCTAACCACAGCCACTTTCACACCCGCTTTTCAAAACTGGAGCAAGTAGTGAAAAAATGCAAAGAGGAAATTTTATCGCCCCCGAAACTCCAGAATTCTGACGACAAAAAAGTCACAAAGGGCTTATTTGTGAAAAAATGTACAACTTCTAGTGATCTGAAGCCGCTCTGGACACCTTTGAATAATGGCTGTGGTTAATGAGGTGAATGCCAGATTTAAAGGGGTTATCCAAGCGTATAAAAAGCCCCCTCCATATGCCAGGCCCTCCACACTGAATATACTTACCTGGCTTCCGCACCGCCGCTGCAGCTTCTCCTCATGCGCAGATGAAAACATCCGGTGTCGGGGGGGATGCAGCCAATGGCAGACAGTGACAGGGGTGAGCCAAATTTTTGCATAGAAAAATCCAAGAAGTCCAATTTTTTTTATTTTATTTTAATATTATTATACTGACACATTAGCAATACTATAAAGCACAGTATAAAGTATAATAAAAATGGCAGCATTTTTCCCTTAATCCCTACAAAATTGAGATACAAGGTAGAGATTTTTCTAAAGCAAAGTTGATTTGCACAAAATATTGTAAAAAAATCTTCTTTACTGACAGTCACTTCTTATAATGGATAGTTCATTAAAGAGAACCTGTCACCTCTCCTGACATGCCTGTGTTAATATCTTCATGCATTCCCCATGTAATAACAATTCTGGAGCATCTATTCTTATGTCTGTATGTTGTGTCATTCCTGTATTATTTCTACTAGAAGTTATGAATGAATTACTAGCAGTCTGCAGTAAGGGTACAGAGGGGAGGTAACCAGTTGGGGGGGTGTACCTGCACAGACTGACTCTAGCCAATCAGTGCTGCCATGTTCAGACTGTGCAGGGACACTCCCCCAACTGGTTACCTCCCCTCTGTACCCTTACTGCAGACTGCTAGCAATTCATTCATAACTTCTAGTAGAAATAATAAAGGAATGGCACAACATACAGACATAAGAATAGATGCTCCAGAATTGTTATTACATGGGGAATGCATGAAGCTATTAAAACAGGCATGTCAGGAGCGGGGACAGGTCCCCATTAAGATGACTTTCTTAGGCTTATTTCACATGAGTAAGTTTTCTGTCTGGATCCGTTTTTGCAACAGAGAATCCTGACTGAACCCTGACCCATTTCAATGGCTATATGAAAATGAGCTTTCTACACAAACATAGAAGAGAATTCTTTACGGTAAGAGCAGTAAGACTATGAAACTCTCTGCCTGAGGAGGTGGTGATGGTGAATTCACTAAAAGAGTCCAAGAGAGGCCTGGATGTATTTCTGGAGGGTAATAATATTACAGGTTATAGTTACTAGAGAGGGGTCGTTGATCGAGGGAGTTATTCTGATTGGAGTCGGGAAGGAATTTTTTTTCCCGTCTATCTCATGAGGTTTTTTTTGTCTCTTCTGGATCAACTTTGCAGGATAACAGGCCGAACTGGATGGACAGATGTCTTTTTCCAGCCTTACAAACTACGTAAGGAAAAGGAAGGAAAGAAAAAGAAAGCGAAGGGGAGCGAAGGAGAGGAAGCATCTATTTTGTAATTGGAACTTGGCAGAATTCACAAATAACTGATGCCATGAATCAAACACTGTCGCAGGTTGAATGGTATGCAGAAAAGAGATGGACCAGGCTGGTATGTATTGTATAGGAAGATAGTTATAGGTGCTACAAAGATAGTCATCAAGCCTGGGAGCTGGTGCCTGAAGGAGACCCAAAGTGCCCTCTAACACATAAGAAAACACTAGTAATATAAAAGGCACATGGTCGGTCGAGGGCCCTGTTAACGATTTTACACCGGGGCCCAGGAACCTAAGCTATGCCCCCGGGTTTGCTAAGTGTTTTGCACTGTCCCCATAGAGGTCCTGTCCGCAAGATGGCAGCTGATGGAGGGTCATGTGATCAGGCAGATGGCAGGTGCAGTGTACCTGAATGGAGAAGACATCACATGGAGGTGATTTGCCTGGTCACATGACCCTCCATCAGCAGCCATTTTATGGACAGGACCTCTACGTGGACAGCACAAAAGACTTGGCAAACATGTGGGCATAGCTTATAAAATTCAGAAAATGATGCAGAATTTCAAAAAAGGCTATATTAGTATGTGTCATATAAGCATCTTGCAAACAAATTAGTCAACAATAACTAGAAAGTGGCCAACCCCTTTAAGCTGACAGTCATCTAAGGCTTGATTTTGTAGGAGGCAGTTCTGAGAAGGTTTCAACCTGATATAGAAAGGGATAGTCATAGTTTCTCCTTTTTGGACTCTTCTCTGTTAATCAAGACAAGTTGGGAAAACCACTGGTGTCCATTAAAATCAAAGACAACCATCTAATGCACTTTTGGCACTTCTTGTCACTGGAGGAACTGTAGGTTGAAAAGGGGTCGTCCACTCCATGTCCGACTCCATGTCTGTTTTACCAAACACCTGCACACTAAAAGATCAACAAAGCTTGAGCACCTTTTCTTAGAATTTGGCTTTGTGTTGTTCCTCTGTTTTTCCTCCTGGAAATGTATAATGTATGAATCCTGTACAGTACATAGACAACTGGGGTTTACCACTCTCTCTGTCAAGTGTTTCCTTCCACAACAGTGAATTAATGACAGTGTCAGGCAGCAGGGACACATGATAAGAATAACAATAGCACCCAATTGTCAATTCATCCTTACATTTCCAGGGGGAATAACAGTGGCACAATGCAATGTTCTAAGAAAAGATGCTCCAGAATTATTATTTCATAGAAGAATATAATTTTTTCGGTCCTTTTTTAGGCTCCTTTGACTGATGTTCCTTTAATTTTTACATGTCATCAAAACGGCAAATGTGATGTACCGTGCATATGAGTTTAGAGCAGGGAAGCTCAACCTGTGGCTCTCCAGCTGTTGCAAAACTACAATTCCCACCATGCCCTGCAGTAGGCTGATTGCTGTAGGCTGTCCGGGAATGCTGGGGGTTGTAGTTTTGCAACAGCTGGAGGGCGGCAGGTTGGGCATGCCTGGTTTAGAGGAACATAACTGACCCATGACTACAGAGGCATCACTTGCTCTTCCAGTGTTACACTGGAATTTGAAGGACAATTTTGCCCGTGTTCTTGTTGTCTTCCATGCGCTGGTGAGCATCACCGATCTTCTGCAGGGGGTACACACTGTCCACAATCGGCCGTAGATGGATGGGACCTCCAGGAGCAAAGGAAGGCAGAGCCTGCTCAGTAAACGCGTTCACCAGCTCCGCTTTATACTGTGAAGACACAATGAGTTAGGAAATGCATCAATCGTCTGCTATTGTACCAGAGAAACAGACAAAAAAACCTTGCAATATGACTGCAGTGTGTGAATGTGCCCTTAAAGGGATTCTCCGGGAATTAAGAAAATGAAAATATTTAAATATCAGTTTATGAAAAAATATATTCCCAAATACCTTTCATTACTTATAATGGCTCGTTTTGTCTGGGGAGCAATCATCAGGAGAAATAAAATGGCCGCCGTCCTATTAGTACACAGAAAATCTGTCCTAATCACACAGGAGGACAAGTTACTTCACAACACTGAGGTAAAGAGCTGCCTCATCCTTCTCTCCGCTCTGCTTGTCAGGGATTATGATCCTGAATACAGGTGAATCTCTGTGGGAATGGAGATGAGGAGACATGAGAGGATTGTGGTGTGTGGCTAATGAGCAGCAGCATTTGTATGCAGTCTCCATTACCACAGCCACAGTCTTCCCTGTCCATCCTCTCTGTACTAGATTTCCCAGAGATTTGGCTAAAGTTATTATCCGCTGTATTCAGGATCATAATTCCTGTCATGTAGAGCAGAGAGGAGGATGAGGCAGCTCTTTACCTCAGTGTTGTGAGATAACTTGTCCTGCTGTGTGATTAGGACAGGTTCTGTGTGTACTAATAGGACGGCAGCCATTTTATTTCTCCTGATGATTGCTCCCTAGATAAAACGAGCCATTATAACTAATGAAAGGTATGTGGGAATATATTCATTATAAAGTAATATTTAAATATTTTCATTTTCTTATTTTCCAGAGAACCCCTTTAAATGAAGCAACTCCACAAGAATCCTGGATTCTGCAAGACTGCACAGCTCATTTCTCCATTTAGAAAGGCACAAGGACCCCATGAGGAACTACGCCAATTAGGTCCCCTCTGGTTAGGGGTATGCAACATGCACTTTGTATGGCAAGGTAAATGGCTGAAAGTGGCATATAGTTGGGTGTCCTGTGGAAGCATTCAGCTATCACTGGCAGGCGATGTTACCGGGTAGGGGGTTCCAAAAGCATCTAGGACACAAAAATTTGCTGATCACTCACCTTACCAGAGCGGGATCTCAATAGACTGCCAATAAGGCTTCCTCTCTTCAGCAGCAGCTTTGCCAGCAAGTTTCCGTTAATCTCACCAGAGCCCATCAGCCCATAGACCACCCAGCGGCCATCAGTGTTAAGACATTCCAAGTTCTTCTCCCAGTGCGTGGCACCCACACAGTCCAAGATGATATCTGCACCAACATCTGATGAGGATAAAGCAAGATATGGAAAGCATGTATAGTAAAGACAGTGTAAACTATTCCTTTACTGTGGAATAACGGAGGGATTTCTTGGCAGGGAATGTCCATCAACAGATCTAGGTTGTCCCACAATCATCACCTGCTACCAACCCACAGGACAGGTCATAAATGGATGATGGGGGGGGATGGAATGGGTCACACTTCTGGAACCCTCACTGATCATAGGAACAGAGGTCTCATCTTAAGGCTCCATTCACCCGTCCGTTTGTTATTGCGGATCAGCAAAACACGGACACCGGCCATGTAGGTTCCGCAATTTGCGGACCGCACATGGCCGGCTCTATAACAGAAATGCCTTTTCTTGTCCGTGTATTCAGACAGGAATAGGACATGTTCTATTTTCTTGCGGGGCCGCGGAACGGAAGTGCGGATGCGGACAGCACACTGTGTGCCGTCCGCATCTTTTGCGGCCCCATTGAAAATGAATGGGTCCGCACCCGTTCCGCAAAAATGCGGACACATTCTACAGACGTCTGAATACAGCCTAAATGTAGTAGTGGATGTACATGTGCGCTACCCGTTCACTCAGTCTATGGGACTGATGCAGAGAGCTTGATCTACGCCAGTTGCTTGGATACTGAATGGAGGAAGTGCATATGTGCAACTGCTGCTCCAGTCACCCAGGGGGGATAAGTCCTCAGTTCTCACAATCAGTAGGGGTCCGTACAGTGAGACACCCAGCATTCCGATATGCTGCGTTTTTGCTGGATCCAGCAGGGATCAGCAACAACGCTTCCATTATTATAATACAACCAGCTGCATCCATTCTGAATGGATCTAGTTTTGTTATCTCTAAAATGAACAGGACTGGATCCGTTTTTTTCGTGTCTGGGTAAGAAAACGGATCCACCACAATTTACTTACATTGTGTGTCATGTCGGATCCATATTGATCAGTATCCCATGATGCATACAAAAACATTTTTTGCAGCGGTTTGGTGTCTGGTACGGGAGCGCAACAGAACGGAACGCATTCTGGAGCACTCTGTTCCGTTTTGTTCAGTTTTGTCTCCATTGACAATGAATGGGGACAAAACGGAAGTGTTTTCCTCTGGCTTTGGGATCCTCCACCGGATCTCAAAACCGGAAAGGAAAACGCTGATGTGAAAGTAGCCTTAGTTATAATTCCAAGAAATCTTTTTAAAGGGAACCTGTCAGGCTACTTTCACACTAGCATTAATACTTTCTGGTATTGAGATCAGTCACAGGGTCTCAATAACGGAGAAAAACGCTTCAGTTTTGTCCCCATTCATTGTCAATGGGGACAAAACGTAAGTGAACAGAATAGAGTGCTCCAACATGCATCCTGTTCGGTTCTCATGCCAGAGAGCAGTCATGCTGCGGTTTTCTTTCCGTCCTGGGATGAGGAGCAAAACGGATCCGTCATGACCCACAATGCAAGTCAATAGGGACGGATCCATTTTCTTGGACACAATCTGACACAACAGAAAACGGATCCGTCCTCCATTGACTTTCAGTGGAGTTCATGACGGATCCGACTTGGCGATGTTAAAGATAATACAACCGGATCCGTTCATAACGGATGCAGATGGTTGTATTATCAGCAACGGAAGTGTTTTTGCTGAGCCCTGACAGAGCCAGCAAAAACACTAGTGTGAAAGTAGCCTTACCTGATTCAGGGGAAGAGATTCCTGGCACGAGAAGAAGTCTGGCACAGAAACAAAAGCCTGGGCATGCAGAGGCGAGTCCACTGCGTGTCTTCTACCTGCCATAAGAGGCTTGATCCCCTAAGGGCCCTATTACAACTACAGAAGCGCACGGCGTCATAGCAACCAATGACACCGTGCGCTCCCGTCCTCAGAAGGAGCACGGTCCGGGATTTCATGGACCGTGCTCCACGGAAATGTGAATTAGGCATTAGGGTGCTGGCACACCTTGCAGGTCTGACATGCAGTCAGGATTCAGATTTCAACTTAGCCAGTTTAGCAGCCTCGTTAACCCCTGGTGTGGAAATGATTTAATTAATTTCAGCTAGCTACAATTAAAAACTGCCCCCTAACTGCATGTCAGAACTGCACTGTTCGTGCCAGCACCCTTAGGCCTCTTTCCCATGAGCGTGATGCATTGGCTCCGAATACGTTCAGGGTGTGTTCAGTGAAACGCGCACCATTTTGCAAGCAAGTTCAGTCAGTTTTGTCTGCGATTGCGTTCAGTAGTTCAGTTTTTTCCACATTGGTGCAATGTGTTTTTCACTAAAGCCCCATTTACTTCTGTGGGACCAGGGCTGCGTGAAAAACGCAGAATATAGAACATGTTGCGTTTTTCACGCAACGCAGAAGTGATGCGTGAAAAAAAAACCCTCATGTACACAGAGCCATTGAAATGAATGGATCAAGATTCAGTGCGGGTGCTATGTGTTCATGTCACGTGTTGCACCTGCGCGGAAAACTCGCTTGTGTGAAAGGGGCCTTACACTGCCAGAACATCGCTAACGAGCGCTCATACGAACACTCGATAGCAATGATCTTAGCTCCAGCTCCACAAGGAGTTACAGAAATAGGTGAGCAAATATAATTCCAAAAAATGTAACTAAAATAATGATAATAACATTTATCAAGAAAGAAATCATTTAAAAGAATAATGCTGGTGGGGATATACATTTTTTCTACAAATTCCTGAGTATAATCTTGGCCAGTTGCGTAAAAGCTTCCATGTGTCCACTCAGATCTCCCTCCTGTGCCAGACCACTAAGCCAAGCTCAAACACGGCTTTCTGTCATATCCTTACAGCATATTTACTAATGTACGTAAAACCGCCACTCCCAGCACTTATCACAATACACTATGGTCCCGGCCTGACTCACCAGCTTTGTTCACCCCACTGGCATCCAAAACAAACAAATCAGAAAAATGATAGTAATACACAAGTGACAACTTGGAAGGCACCAGAAATTCTCAGAAGGAACACGACAAAGGTCCACCAGTTACCGGAAAAATAACGTGTGAACGCAGTGCGCTGCACGTACTACCACGGTCTTTTACCTTGATTTTTTTTAAGGGTATGCATACTTTGGCAACCACAGGATCTAAAATATGAAATGAAGCTACTGTGCCAATAGCTTAGATTGAAATTTACAATTTTGTGTCTGCAGCTCTGATAAAAAAAATCTATGTGTCTCCATGGTTACAGACTACAAATAAACCCAGTGTAGTCGGATTCTGCAGTCCACCGCCTTCCCTTTTGCCACTTACTTCTTTTTACAGGAGTAGAAAAATATGGCTGATTTCTTACAAAAACAGCCCTACTCCTGCCCACAGGTTGTAGCTCAGCCGCATTCTCCGTAATCTAATTAAATAAAGCTTATTAATTGCAAGAAACTTCTGGTTTCTATTTCTTACCACTCTCAAGATCCTTGCTTACTGTCAGTGAGTAAAAACATTCTTTTTTCCATTCAGCGGCTAAAAACATTTTCCATTAAAGGAGTTTTCCAGGATTGTACTACTGATGACCTATCCTCAGGATAGGTCATCAGTATCTGATCGGTGGAGGTCCGACACCCAGGACCACCGCCGATCAACTGTTTGAGAAGACACCAGCACTCTTGTGAGCGCCGCGGCCTTCTCTTTTCCTAGGCCAGTGACGTCACGTTCATCAATCATGTGGCCTAGGAGTGGCTCAGCCCTATTCAAGTGAAGGGGGCAGAGCGCGATGCCAAGCACAGCCGCTATACACTGTATGACGCTGTGCTTGGTGAACAGGTAGAAGGCAGCAGTGCTCACAGGAGCGCCGGTACCTTCTCAACCAGCTCAACCAGGATAGGTCATCAGTATCTAACCGGTGGGGGTCCGACACTCGGGACCCCCGCCGATTAGATACTGATGACCTATCCTGAGGATAGCTCGTCAGTATTAAAACCCTGGAAAACCCCTTTAACTGTGGACGTTGCTCACTACAGGAGAGAGCTTTGAAAAATTGTGACGACTCCTTATCTGCCTCTGAATGTAAGCAATATTACTTCTGTTCACTGACAGCAAGCACGAAACTTGAAAACTTTAAGTAAATGAAATTCATAAAATGTTACAAAATAGCATTAAATTTCATTATGTAACTGAGAAACCCCTTTAATTGCAGGGCTATAGGGTGCCAATGGGCTGCTAGTGTATGACATGTACTGGGTTATGCCACCCCATAAAATCCACCTAGAATGCACTTACTGTTCGTGGCCTCAAGACATTTTTTCCCAAAATCCTCTTCTTTGTAGTTAAAACCGGCTGCAGCTCCAAGCTTCTTGGCAAATTCAATTTTGTCAGCTGAACCTGCTGTTACCATGGGCACTGCTCCAGCCAAGCGGCACAGCTGGACGGCGGCCGTGCCAACACCACTGGCTCCGGCGTGTATCAGCACCGTCTCCCCCTTCTGAACTTTACCTGTGAAGAACGGACAACGTAAAGAACTGGAACCGGTGATAACACGGAGCTATAAGTAACTGGGTTCAGTGGGGAAACCCACCTACAAAGTGCAGGAGCTGGAAGGCAGTGAGCCAGGCTTCAGGAACGGCAGCGGCGTCAGTGTAACTCATGTCATGGGGGATTGGTATGAGCTGGTAAATGGGCACTGCTACGTACTGAGCATTACCCCCTCCAGACAGAAGTGCCATCACACGATCTCCAATCTTCCAATGTCCATCGACGCCTGGACCAAGTGCTGCCACTTTCCCTGCAGCTTCCAGACCCAGAATCTGACTGGCACCAGGCGGTGGCGGGTACATTCCTCTTCTCTGCAAAACCAATAAAATGTCATAAATCACTCTGGTTGAGAGCAAATTACTGATAAAACAGATGCACGGATTTAATTTCTAGTTTTAGTGATCATCTCTGTAATGCTCCACCATGCACCAGGAATGAAACAATGTATGAGTCCTGCTGTAGGGTCATATCTGTATGGGTAAGGCAATAACCCACATGGCCGATACTACAGCTCTGATGACATATGTGACACAGGTCTTCTAGACTTCTGAACGGCAACTACACCTGATGTAAGAGTACATCCCCTACTATACGGCATCCCTGTATAACTAGGCCAGTGTGCCTTTCAGAAAGCCAAGTGACAAACCCTGTAACAGGTGGGCATACTGGCTGCCACCCAGATTACAAAATCATCTGTAAGGCTTCATTCACATGACCGTATTTTGTTTCCGGACCGTATGCGGAACCATTCATTTCAATGAATCTGCAAAAAAAACGGAAAGTACTCTGTGTGCATTCCGTTTCCGTATGTCCATATTTCCGTTTCGCAAAAAAAAATAGAACATGTCCTATTCTTGTCCGTTTTGCTGACAAGGATAGGCATTGTTACAATGGATCCGCAAAAAAACGGAAACACAGATCCCATACGGAACTTCATCCATTTTTTTTTTGCGGATCCGCAATTTGTGGACCACAAAACACATACGGATGTGTGAATGAAGCCTAAGGGAGAGGCTTCAAGGTCTACCATCATGTACATGGAGAGGCTCCAAGTTCTACCGTCATGTGCATGGGAGAAGCTCCAAGGTCTACTTTTAGGTACATGGAAGAGGCTCCAAGGTCTATCATCTTGTACATGGGAGAGGCTCCAAGGTCTATCATCATGTACATGGGAGAGGCTCCAGGGTCTATCATCAAGTACATGGGAGAGGCTCCAAGGTCTATCATCAAGTACATGGGAGAGGCTCCAAGGCCTATCATCATGTACATGGGAAAGGCTCCAAGGTTTACCATCATGCACATGGGAGAAGCTCCAAGGTCTACCGTCACGTGCATTGGAGAAGCTCCAAGGTCTACCGTCACGTGCATGGGAGAAGCTCCAAGGTCTACCGTCACGTGCATGGGAGAAGTTCCAAGGTCTACCGTCACGTGCATGGGAGAAGCTCCAAGGTCTACCGTCACGTGCATGGGAGAAGCTCCAAGGTCTACCGTCACGTGCATGGGAGAAGCTCCAAGGTCTACCGTCATGTACATGGGAAAGGCTTCAAAGTCTATCATCATATACATGGGATGGACTCCAAGGTCTATCATCATATACATGGAGAGGTTCCAATGTCTACCATCATATACATGGGATGGACTCCAAGGTCTACCATCATGTACATGGGATGGACTCCAAGGTCTACCATCATGTACATGGGATGGACTCCAAGGTCTACCATCATGTACATGGGATGGACTCCAAGGTCTACCATCATGTACATGGGATGGACTCCAAGGTCTACCATCATGTACATGGGATGGACTCCAAGGTCTACCATCATGTACATGGGATGGACTCCAAGGTCTACCATCATGTACATGGGAGAGGCTTCAAGTTCTATCATCATGTACATGGAAGACGCTTTAAAGCTAAGTACACACAGCGTTTTACTACATGAAAAGTTCCAGGGGGCCGAATACTTTCGCAAGGCACTGTATCAGTATACTGTTTTATAAACTGTATAGAAAAGTGCAGCAGTCTGTACTTTCTTATACAGAAGGCCACTTATATGCCGTCAGTGTATACCTCCAGCAGAAGCCATGAAGGTTCTGTCCATATAAACATACTCTGATATCCTGTACTGTTCCAATACGTATGTGTTAATATTCAACTAATTTCCTACTAACAGATTATACATTTACTGACTGTTAGGATACTTTCACACTCACAGCAAAGTTCATCTGGCAGAGACCATCCTGCCAAGGTTCTCTGGACCGGCATAGACACCTCTGGTATGGGCAGTTTTTTATTGTAATGGGGCCCATTAGTTCTGCATGGATGAGGCTAACTATCAGGCAGGCCGTTCTCTGGATCCGGTATAGCCAGAACCCCACTGACTATGATGGTATCTGGCAGCTCCACGGCATACATTCCAGGATTCAGCCAGGCAAAAATCACTGCACGCAACAGTGTTTGTCTGTACAATTCCCACCATGTATGCCGGGGAGTGGCCGTATCCCCACCAGATCCCACTATGATCAATGCGGTCTGGGTGTGTGCGGCACTATTCGGAGAACAGCATGCCGGATGGTTAGCCTTGTCAAGGCAGAACTAATGGGCACCATTACAATAAAAATTTCCCATACCAGAAGCGCCCAGCCTCAGGGCAGGAAACTAGCTATATGACACCAGTGTTTTTTATGAGTCAACCCTTATAATGATTATTCATATATTTATGAGCATCTAAAAGGGGCTTCTTGATGTGGACAACTGCCAGCTCCAGTGCACCATCATGTACATGGGAGAGGCCCCAAGGTCTACCATCATGTACATGGGAGAGGCCCCAAGGTCTACCATCATGTACATGGGAGAGGCCCCAAGGTCTACCATCATGTACATGGGAGAGGCCCCAAGGTCTACCATCATGTACATGGGAGAGCCCAAGGCTACCAATGTACATGGGAGAGCCCCAAGGTCTACCATCATGTACATGGGAGAGGCCCCAAGGTCTACCATCATGTACATGGGAGAGGCACCAAGGTCTACCATCATGTACATGGGAGAGGCTCCAAGGTCTACCATCATGTACATGGGAGAGGCTCCAAGGTCTACCATCATGTACATGGGATGAACTCCAAGGTCTATCATCATGTACATGGGAGAGGCTCTAAAGACTACCATCATGTACATGGCGATGGACTCCAAGGTCTACCATCATGTACATGGGAGAGGTTCCAATGTTCTACCATCAAATACACGGGAGAGGCTTCAAGTTCTACCATCACTGTACATGGGATGAACTCCAAGGTCTACCATCATGTACATGGGAGAGGCTCTAAAGTCTACCATCATGTACATGGGAGAGGCTCTAAAGACAACCATCATGTACAAGGCATGGACTCCAAGGTCTACCATCATGTACATGGGATGGACTCCAAGGTCTACCATCATATACATGGGATAGACTCCAAGGTCTATCATCATATACATGGAGAGGTTCCAATGTCTACCATCATATACATGGGATGGACTCCAAGGTCTACCATCATGTACATGGGATGGACTCCAAGGTCTACCATCATGTACATGGGATGGACTCCAAGGTCTACCATCATGTACATGGGATGGACTCCAAGGTCTACCATCATGTACATGGGATGGACTCTACGTTCTACCATCATGTACATGGGAGAGGCTTCAAGTTCTATCATCATGTACATGGAAGACGCTTTAAAGTTAAGTACACACAGCGTTTTACTACATGAAAAGTTCCAGGGGGCCGAATACTTTCGCAAGGCACTGTATCAGTATACTGTTTTATAAACTGTATAGAAAAGTGCAGCAGTCTGTACTTTCTTATACAGAAGGCCACTTATATGCCGTCAGTGTATACCTCCAGCAGAAGCCATGAAGGTTCTGTCCATATAAACATACTCTGATATCCTGTACTGTTCCAATACTTATGTGTTAATATTCAACTAATTTCCTACTAACAGATTATACATTTACTGACTGTTAGGATACTTTCACACTCACAGCAAAGTTCATCTGGCAGAGACCATCCTGCCAAGGTTCTCTGGACCGGCATAGACACCTCTGGTATGGGCAGTTTTTTATTGTAATGGGGCCCATTAGTTCTGCATGGATGAGGCTAACTATCAGGCAGGCCGTTCTCTGGATCCGGTATAGCCAGAACCCCACTGACTATGATGGTATCTGGCAGCTCCACGGCATACATTCCAGAATTCAGCCAGGCAAAAATCACTGCACGCAACAGTGTTTGTCTGTACAATTCCCACCATGTATGCCGGGGAGTGGCCGTATCCCCACCAGATCCCACTATGATCAATGCAGTCTGGGTGTGTGCGGCACTATTCGGAGAACAGCATGCCGGATGGTTAGCCTTGTCAAGGCAGAACTAATGGGCACCATTACAATAAAAATTTCCCATACCAGAAGCGCCCAGCCTCAGGGCAGGAAACTAGCTATATGCCACCAGTGTTTTTTATGAGTCAACCCTTATAATGATTATTCATATATTTATGAGCATCTAAAAGGGGCTTCCTGATGTGGACAACTGCCAGCTCCAGTGCACCATCATGTACATGGGAGAGGCCCCAAGGTCTACCATCATGTACATGGGAGAGGCTCCAAGGTCTACCATCATGTACATGGGAGAGGCCCCAAGGTCTACCTTCATGTACATGGGAGAGGCCCCAAGGTCTACCATCATGTACATGGGAGAGGCTTCAAGGTCTACCATCATGTACATGGGAGAGGCCCCAAGGTCTACCATCACTGTACATGGGATGAACTCCAAGGTCCTATCATCATGTACATGGGAGAGGCCCAAGGTCTACCATCATGTACATGGGAGAGGCCCCAAGGTCTACCATCATGTACATGGGAGAGGCTTCAAGGTCTACCATCATGTACATGGGGAGAGGCCCCAAGGTCTACCTCATGTACATGAGAGAGGCTCCAAGGTCTACCATCATGTACATGGGAGAGGCTCCAAGGTCTACCATCATGTACATGGGAGAGGCTCCAAGGTCTACCATCATGTACATGGGAGAGGCCCCAAGGTCTACCACCATGTACATGGGAGAGGCTCCAAGGTCTACCATCATGTACATGGAAGAGGCTCCAAGGTCTACCATCATGTACATGGTACAGAACTAAGGGTGGGTTCACATCAGCGTTATGGTTTCCGTTTGTGTTTTCCGTTATAACATGGTTATAACGGAAAATAACGGAATCCATAAGACGGAAGTCAAAACGGAAGCATTTAGAGGCATTCCGTTTTGATCCGTCATAATAGAAGTCTATGAGAATCATAACGGATCCGTCTGGTTCCCGTTATGGAAGACGGAAAAAAAAGTCCTGTTGACATGGTTATAACGGAAAACACAAATGGAAACCATAACGCTGATGTGAACCCACCCTAATAGGCACCATTATAATATAAATTGCCCATAACAGAAGCGCCTGGGCAGGAAGCTAGCTATATCCCACCAGTGTTTTTTGATGACACAACCCTTGTAATGATTATTCTTATATTTATGAGCATCTAAAAGTGGCTGCCTGATATGTACAACTGCCAGCTCCAGGGGCTGAAGGGACATGTTGATCGTTCTCATCCTGGGAATCTTCTGCCAGCAGTAGCCCCCGCTGTATAACTTCCCTATTCCCTAATAGTGCATGTGGAAATCAACTGTCCAAAACCAAAAAAAGAATCTATAAAAGTCAAAAATGTTGGTGCTAAAATTTGTGACTTTTCAATTTTCTCAACACTTTTCAAAAGTGGAAAGAAAAATGGGTGGGCTTTGGCACATCTTACACATTGTACTTTAGTTTAAAGGGGTTTTCCAGTCTTTTGCACTTTTTTTTTTACATTCTGTCCTGCTCCCCACCGCTCCTTTTGGGTTAGGATAGGTCATCAGTATTAGGCCTCATGCACACGGCCGTATCCAGTTTTGCAGTTCACAATTCCAGTTTTGCAGTTTTCCTGCATTTTCTCTTCCGCATGTCCCACAGAATGTTTGAAATGCCTATTCTGCAAAACGGACAAGCATAGGACATGTTCTATCTTTCTTGCAGAACTGCGGAACCGTGTGCTGTCCACATCTTTTTTTAAATAAATGGGTCAACGTCCAATATGCAAAAAATGCAGATTAGATATTGACCGACACTACGGACATGTGCATGAGGCTTAAAAAAACACAGAGACAACCCCTTTAAAGTACACCGTACCTGTAATAAATCCGCTCGGTTTAGGGCACTTGCATGGACCTCTACAAGGACCTCTCCTTCTTTTAGGACGGGTCGGGGGACTTCTTTAACATATAGATTTTCGGGCCCTCCAGGGGTATCAAAGAATGCTGCCAACATTTTCCCTGCAAAGAAAAATGATGAGTTGCTATTATCCTCCCATTATCCTTACAAGCTAGTCCCCAACCCCTGAGAATGCAGTGAAAATGTAAGCATCCACTTTATGGACTGCAGGGTGACAAACACCCCCCCAAAAAAATCTGTTTGTTTCAGGTTTATAGCTTTACATGGGGCATGGTTCGGTGGAGAGAGGTGTGGCTTAATGAGGTTCTCTATTTTCAGAATTACATTTTTTTCTGAAACACTGAATATTTTTGCCCCATACACCTGTTATCGCAATTCTCACGATTTTGCCTTCTTTGTGTGGTGCCAAATCATTAGAAGTATAGGTATGCATATGCTCATACCACTTTCACAATGATACCAAACACACACAAGTTGGTTTCATGGAAAATACTTCACATCCCCCAAGCAAGAGCCAGTTTATTAAAGAGACAGTCACTTATATAGTAGGTATGACATAGACAAAAAGGCGGTGTTACTTAAGCAGAGTGAGTGGTTCTTTGACACAAGGGTGTAGTTCACCAACTTCAACACGGAGTTCATTGGTTAATTTGAAAGAGGCAAATTAACATTCCAATCTCCCCTCTACAGAGATCTTGAAACCTTAAAACAAAGAGAGTGTTCACGTGACTCACATAGCTAATTAGCTGCCATCTAGTGGTCAAAGATGAGTAGTACAGGTTTTACGTAATATATATAAAAACCTATCTCTCACACACCTCTTTTTCATGTCAGCACTTTCCTTCCCCTATTTTCGGCATCACTGCATCCTAGCAGGATGTTTACATACAGAACTTCCTGTTTTCATCAGCTTCCTGCTGGGTTTTCCAACCAATCCCAGCATACCTTGCTCCGTAATGTTTCTCAGGGCTTGCTTCTCCTGCCACACTGTTCCCTCTGCAGTAGTCACACCCCCTACACCACCCCTCTTCAGGTTAGCTAAGGGCTCATGCACACGACCGTATGTATTTTGCGGTCCGCAAACACGGATCCGAAAAAAATAAGGATGACGTCCGTGTGCATTCCGTATTTTGCGGAACGGAACAGCTGGCCTTTAATAGAACAGTCTAATCCTTATCCGTAATGCGGACAATAATAGGACATGTTCTATTTTTTTGCGGGACAGACAGGTTTTTTTGCGGACTCATTGAAATGAATAGTTCCGCATACGGTCTGGGAAAAAAAACGGAACGGACACGGAAAGAAAATATGTTTGTGTGCATGAGCCCTAAGCATGTAAACATCCTGCCACTCTGTTTTCTCTGCAGTAGTCACGCCCCCTACACTTACTCTCTGTGTTAGTTAGGCATGTAAACATCCTGCCTCTCTGTTCTCTCTGCAGTAGTCATGCCCCCTACACTTCCTCTCTGTGTAAACATCCTGCCACCCTGTTCTCTTTTGAGTAGTCACGCCCCCCAAAACTGCCTCTCCATGTTAGCTAAGCATGTAAACATCCTGCCACTTTGTTCTCTCTGCAGTAGTCATGCCCCCTACACTTCCTCTCTGTGTAAACATCCTGCCACCCTGTTCTCTCTGCAGTAGTCATGCCCCCTACACTTCCTCTCTGTGTAAACATCCTGCCACCCTGTTCTCTCTGCAGTAGTCACGCCCCCTATACTTCCTCCCTGTGTAAACATCCTGCCACTCTGTTCTCTCTGCAGTAGTCACTCCCCTACACTTTCTCTCTCTGCAGTAGTCACGCCCCCTACACTTCCTCTCTGTGTTAGTTAGGCATGTAAACATCCTGCCTCTCTGTTCTCTCTGCAGTAGTCATGCCCCCTATACTTCCTCTCTGTGTAAACATCCCTGCCACTCTGTTCTCTCTGCAGTAGTCATGCCCCCTATACTTCCCTCTCTGTGTAAACATCCTGCCACTCTGTTCTCTCTGCAGTAGTCACGCCCCCTATACTTCCTCTCTGTATAAACATCCTGCCACTCTGTTCTCTCTGCAGTAGTCACGCCCCCTACACTTCCTCTCTGTGTAAACATCCTGCCACTCTGTTCTCTCTGCAGTAGTCACGCCCCCTACACTTCCTCTCTGTGTAAACATCCTGCCACTCTGTTCTCTCTCCAGTAGTCACGCCCCCTACACTTCCTCTCTGTGTAAACATCCTGCCACTCTGTTCTCTCTGCAGTAGTCACGCCCCCTATACTTCCTCTCTGTGTAAACATCCTGCCAGGATACACTAATGCTGAGAACATGGGAAGGAAAGTGCTATCATGAAAAACAGGTGTATGGGGCAAAAACATGTACTCTGGGCAGACTAAAAAAAAATAAAAATATATATATAAAAAAAATTCAGAATGAATCGGAAAACCCCTTTAAGGTTTAAGACTGAAATTGGTGCAACATTTTGGTGCCAAGTAAGTTAATCAATAGTTGGTGTAAACTTTGCCAAGAGTCTGGCCATGCACCAAGTATTATCACACAATGTGAGCCGCTATGATAAATTAGTTGCATCTTTAGGCGCAGTTATGTAGCGGTTGCACAGCGGTCAGACCCCACACTGCCATATGAGCCGCAGCAAGCTCTAATTACACTAATTAGGACCCAGGCTGCACCACCAATGAGGTCAGGTGAGCCTCAGGCAGCACCAGATAGGGGCAAGAGGGGGCAGTGGAAGGGCCATGGGCAATGAGCGCTTTCCTTGTGGCGAAGGGGTTAGGTTAAGAAATTGGCATTGGGGGTGGGGGCGCCGTTTCAGTTTTCGCCTCAGGCAGCACCCCTGTTAGGACCGCACTGTTTAGTTTAGGGATGCCCAACCTGCGGCTCTCCAGCTGTTGTAAAACTACAACTCCCACCTGGGGTGCACCAGCAATGAGGCCAGGCGATCGCCTCAGGTAGGGGTAAGAGAGGGGCAGCCAAAGGGCCATGGTTTGAAGGGAAGGGGTTAGGTTAAGAAATTGGCTTTGGAGAAGGGGGGGTGCCATTTCAGTTTTTGCCTCAGGCAGCAGAAAGGCCCCCCTGACTCCCACCATGCCCTGCTGTAGGCTGATAGGCTATCCGGGCATGCTGGGAGTTGTAGTTTTGCAAAAGCTGAAGGGCCGCAGGTTGGGCATCCGTGGTTTGGTTGGTCTATAGCAGGTGTTAACAACCTGCGGCACTCCAGCTGTTCTGGAACTACAACTCCCCAGAATCCTCCTTTCACTTCTGTG